>QYTT01095228.1:15707-39614 GCA_006980735.1 Dasypogon diadema
AGCCTTTCTTCTTTCTAGGAGTAGAGATTCGGAGAAACGCAGATTAGATGCACTATTGCATAAAATTGAATTGGGCAATTATAAGCCCTCTGAACTCTGTTGTCAAATGGAATCACTGGCGGGAGGAAACAGTCTTATTAACAAATCATTATTAAGGAAACTGTGGTTGAATAAACTGCCTTCTTCCATACAGGCATGTATAATAGCCATTGAAGATTCCCACAATCAAGAAGAAATTTTCAATATTGCTGATAGAATTTTCGATTCTACGGCCTCTTTAAAAGTTTCATCCATTTGCCATGATACCACTGGCGTCACTAAACTAGTCCAAAATTTATCCGAGCGGGTAAAGCAACTCGAAATCAGATCTCGATCACGATCTCGACCAAGGAAATTGTCAAGAACTAGATCGACTACAAGACCGCAGTCACACCACGCGAAAGAAATATGTTGGTATCACAGACGCTTTAGAAACAATGCTAAGAAATGTATTTCCCCATGCAGTTTCAGCAACAAAACAAATCAAGCTATACCAAAAAACCACGAGTAGCCTTTTCGACCGCGGCATCGAAGTCAGCCAAACCTTCCCGCCGCTTATTTCTTTTCGATTAATCTACTAATGTACAATTTCTTGTAGACACGGGTGCAGAAATTTCAATCATTCCTAGAAAAATATGTCCAAAATTTCAGCATAAATCAGATCTTAATTTAGTCGCAGCTAACGGTGCACCAATATCCACATACGGTGTTAAATACTTAAGCCTCGACCTTAACTTACGACGTACCTTTGATCATCGTTTCATTGTGGCGACCGTTAATCATGCAATTATTGGTGCGGACTTCTTATATAAATTTAACCTATTAGTCGACCTCCGTGAGAGGAAAGTCCTTGATAAAACAACTTTAATTTCGGTAGAGTGTATATCGCGTCGTACTGCGTTTAGTATAGTCTAGGAGTACTAAGGCGAATACGCTTCCATTCTAAACGCATTCCCTCTACTCAAATCTCCAACCGACTTTAACGCTAAAGCAAATCATAACGTAATGCATCGTATCCAAACCAACGGTCCACTACCAGCTGCCCGCTCAAGAAGGCTGAATCCTGAAAAATACAAACTAGCTAAGCCCCTTTTTGATTTGGTGGAAAACGGTATAAAACGAGGTGTTCAACTTTAACTTATTTTATTCTAAGATGTAGGTTACACGTTCGTAGGCTCAAACTGCCGGACTTAGACTAACTACCACTACTATCTAATTCATTTGCTAACGTAGTTATTCGTGGTATTCATTTACAGTGGTAACTTGGGGTATTTTTATTTGTTATTAGGTAAAATTTAAGTTAATATAAATGTGAATTTAATATTTAATAATTTTGAAATTTAATAATTAGGATTTAAATAGCTTCTCCGCTACACTGAGTTTTTAATTGTCAATTTACTACGCGACCGTTACCATCCCATGAACGCTCATGAATTTAGAGACTGTCTGAAGGGCACAAAAAATAGTTACATGAAACGGGATTGGTTCGTTAAAGTCCAAGTTAAGTCGCCAAGTTCCATCTCATCAATTATATTTTTTTTAAATTGTATCCTTGACGTAGATTATTTTTAACTTTAACTTTTATTTTTAGTAAAATATTTTATTACCTTTAAAACATTTTTATTCTCCATAAAATTAAATTATATATTTCACAACTTCCTTTAAAAAAAATATGTAATGGGCAATACTATTTTTATTTTACGCCCTCTCACGACGAAATCCAAACTATTAATGAAAAATCTATACATCGAATTTTCTGTCAATAATTTCAATGTGTACATGAGTTCTCTGAGAAGTTTTCTTCAAAGTGTTTGCCTAAATTTCGGTATCATGATTTTGGTCTGTATATAAAATTTCAAAGTGTGTTAGTGACGCCCCTAAAAATACAATTACGGCAAAAGTATTTGCTCACAGTCTGGGTACACTAAGTGCTAAATAAATTCAATCACTCCCAATAAGTTACGAAGTCAATAATTTTGTTTCGTATAATCAAAACTTAAATTCTATTCCTTCTACATTCGAATAAAATGCGATATGCATATTAAAAATCTAGTATTTATTAGTTCTAACATCAATTACGTAGCGAACCGCTACACAACCCCCTCCCCCCGTCAGCGTAAGCATTATGCAAAAAAAAATTAATAGAATGAAATTCACTTACAATCGAAAAGTAACTCTTTCTGTATTTTTCCTCAATAATGGTTTTTCGATATTCCTCTTGATGTCAACGTGTGGTTTCCATCAACGTAAATAACAAAGTTTTTATCTCTTCTGAATACGGCTTTGTAAGGTCCGTCATATAAGAAATTTAAAGAAGGCTTAATTTTGTCATTTCGGAGAAAAACAAATGAACAATTCTCCAAATCTTTAGGTATATAATATTTCGACTCACTTCTTCTAAAACTTGCCGGGATGAAATTTTTGATGCGAAATTTTAATATATTCATGAAAGATGAAGTTGACCCCAGATCGCAAACCACGAAACTGCGCCTGGTAGGATCTATCAGACAGATACGAGTTAAACCATGCCAAGAACAATGCTGTAAAACCCAGTTTCTGCAGCTTCAACATGATGACCGAATGCGATAGCCCGTCAAAAGCCTTGCTGAAATCCGTATATATACAGTCAGTCTGTAGATTATTCCCAAAACCGGATATAGTCTTAGAGGTAAATTTCAACAAATTTGTTGTGATAGATCTACCTGAAACAAAATATGCTGATTAGTCGAAAGAATATCCCTACATCGCGGAGATATCTGAGAAAGAACTATATAGACTCAAAAAGTTTAGGAATGCAAGATAATTTTGCTATTGGTCTGTAATTAGAAATCTCGTTCCTATTACCTTTTTTGTGAATGCGTATAATGAAGAAATTCTTCCATAGCTTAGGGAAATACCTACCATTAAGAGACTTCTGGAAAAGAATCCGAAGAGGAACAACGAAGGCGTCCGAACATGATTTAATCAACGCGGGGGGAACCCCATCAGGTCCTGAGGTGAAATCAAAGGCAAGTTCGTCGATGTGAGCAGTAATAATCTCCAAGGCCCAGGGAAGCTAGCGTATCTAGGAATAGAGATTCCCTGGAAAAAAAGTTATTATTGGGAAGGTAGTCATAGTATACCTAGGACTTTAAAAATTTCATATTCAAATTGGGATCCTTAATCCGAAACAATTTCGGAAGGTATTCCGAACCGAGGAATGTATTGCCTCGAGCCAACGTGTGAATCTACCTATAACAGTTAATAGATATGTATAACCTTTAGAAATTGGAAGTGGACCTAACTAGATCAATGTATTTGTTTTGAAACCTTTTTTTCGGTAAAGGAAATTCTCCTAATTGAGATTTAGTGTGCCTGAAAACTTTTGATTTGTTACATAGTTGACAATTTCGAGGGAAATCCAAAATTTTTGGTATTTAGGGCCGTGGGCATTTGTTTGAGATGAAATTTGCTTGCGCGTGGAGTGTGGCCTTATTTGACAAATTTTACTTGAAGAATTTCAGTCTGGACGTGGCTATCATACTCTCAGCGTAATGTAAAGAAAATGGCTCTTCCAAATAATGAATTGTGGCATATTTAAAATTTCAGAACAGAATAATGTTTGAAGACTAATTTGATGATTTATTTGACCGTGTGCAGTCAATGTCCACAAACAACTTTCACAAATTCGTCTCGCTCTCGTGTATGGTGCCGGTAAGGAGGTCTTCTGAACACGGAACACTCTAAGAAGAAATTTTGAATTCCACATCTAGAAAGACAATCTTCCAAGGCGGGGAGCATGTTAAACTTTTCATAGGTTTAGAACTTTAATTTAAAGAAAATTTTGACAACGGTAGGTAAAATCATTCTTTATCACAAGCTCGTGGTGGTTTTCATATGGTTCGGACATTTGTGATAAGAATTGGAATTTAGTTTGTTTGGTTGGATGAAATAAAGGTTCATTATTATTTTGAACTTGCAAGTATCTCTAAGCCTTTCCATTTTCCCAACGGAAGGCTCCGAATTATAACTACTAGCCAAATTAATTAATGGAAAAGAAAGATAAGGTAACGGCAATTAGTACGCAAAATATCCCCACAAAGCATTTTTTCAATAAAACGTAATTTTCTATGAAAATGGAATTTGTGCAGATATTTTTAGAGTACCCGTTATTTTCTAGCTCCTGAGTAAGTGCTATATTGTATACATATGTCATTGACAAAGGAAAAGAAAACGGTCCGCGTTAAAGGATTAAGAGGATTTCCAATTCCTTTGCACAGCGTATTTACCTGAAGAATGACAACTATTTTTTCAACAATTCTACTGTATTATCCTAAATCTCCTCTGGAAACTTTACCAAATCCCCCAGCCGAGGTTTTCAACTGAATATGTTTTCCTGCAGCCCAGTGCAACTTATGCTTTTCAATTTCACCTGTTCAAAAACGCAGATAACCTCCACTTCCCAAATTATCATCCTTTCAGGTTTCCTGCTATAGTTATTACGAAATATTAAAAAAAAAATATTGGAATTTTTTGTAAAATCAGTGTAAATCAGTTGTCTACACATGTATCCCTGAAAAGGACCGTTCGAAAATTCTACGTAACTTATGCAAAAACTACACGTGTAGATAACTATTTACACCTCCAAATATAGGAAAGCTCACACAGCTTTTACCTAACCTTACAACCTAAACCTTTCATTTAGAAAATCTTACAATTTCGAGTTTTATACTTCGAATACTTTCGCAACAATAATCTTCATTTGTAATGTTTATGTTATTGGAAATGCTCATTTGTGATGTTTAGTTTGATCGAAATCTTCATTTGTAAAATTTAGGTTATCCAAACTTCATTTGTCATGTTTAGGTTTCTTAACTTGCATTTGTAATGTTTAGAACAAATGTCAAAAATTCATTTATCTTATTCTACTTTGTTGGCACGATATAGGTGCTCTTCCCGAGTACTACTTCCGCCATTTTTGCCGAAGTGACTGTCACTGCGCCAAGAATTTTTGGTTATATTGCTGAAAAATTCTAAAATTAGTCATGAGTAAATATTCTAGAGTATGCGCAACGGAACATTATTGCAAAGAAATAAATGAAAACTATGCTTAACTATTCAAGGACTACAAATCACCAGGTGAAGATGGCATTTTCCCTGTGCTTCTGCAACAAGGGTCCAAGGAACTGACGCCATTGCTAGTTAGACTGTTTAGGGCCAGCTATGTCCTTGGCCATATCCCCGTGGAGGGGATTGGAGAGAGGCAAATGCGATGTTTGAAGGAGGGCGCTCAGTCGCCTATGTTGATTCCTCCGCTCTAATTGGCTACGAACTCATTAATTCTCGACGTTCGCACAAATAAGTTTCTTCTTTTAAAGTGACAACGACTCCAGCTATTTTCGATTCGATTTCTTCGGTAGGATTCTGGCCTGATGGCCTTGTTGCACACGAATTGTTGCCTCTCAGGAAGCGTATGGGTGGGTCCAGTGGTGACACTATGCATTCTGCTGAGCCGTGCACAAAAAACTAATGTACGCGGAATAAAAACTAAAACTAAAAACATTTTGTAATCTTCACTTTCTTGCTGTTTTGACGTCATTGCTTTTAACGGAGACCTGGCTGCATCATGGATTTTATGATGCGAAACTTCTTGATTAGTCCAATCAGGTTTTTCGTAGAGACCGATAAGTTGATTCCGACGCGCGTAGTTGTGGCGTACTGATAGCATGCAAGACCCATTTAAATTGTACCCTCTTGGTGCTTCCCTCTTTCTCAACCACACTGATGGGGTGCCTCCAACCTTTGTTTTCCTAAACTTCGGAAAAATTCTTTCATTATACGCATTCACAAAAAGGGCAATAGGAGCCAGATTTCTAATTCTTCTTCTCTTCAAGCGGACTTGGATGTCTTTTATTCTTGGTATGGACACAATAACTTGGAACTCAATATAAACAAATGTAAGGTCATGTCGTTCTTTACTACACATTTGCCGTAGACAGCATTCCTCGCGCACAATCTTATACTGACCTCTGATGAGACTTAATTCAAGGCTCGATTTCATTTCCCATATTAATTATGTGGTTTCTAGAGGCAATTCCATGCTTGGTTTCATTAGGCGCTAGTCCAGGGAGTTTTCTGACCTCCAGGTCTGCTTAACATTATATAACTCATTCGTCAGGCCACTTCTTGAACACGCATCCCAAATTTGAAATCTTTTCTATGCTGTCCATAGTGGCCGTATCGAATCTGTTCAGCGCAAGTTCATTAGACTTGCGCTTAGAGATCTTCCTGTGATACTATTAATAATTTACGTATTTTGCGGAGATAGCTAAATAGTTCTCGGCTCTCTGCGAAGACGTGCGCCTTCTGGGCTAGAAGGGGAACTTAATAATATAATAATACTAAATCATATCGCCCAATTAGCCAGACTTCCTTCATGTTTAAAACCATGGAGAAAATCATAGACCTCCACATTAGAAGCGGTTTACTAAAGAAATACCCGCTGCATCCGCATCAGCATACCTATCACTATCAGGCAGGTACATCCACAATAACCGTCTTACATGACCTAGTCTCCAGGCCGGAAAAGGCGATGGAGGACAAAGAGATCGCCCTAAGCGCGTCCTTAGACATTGGAGTTTTAATAAGCATGGAATCGTTTTTGTCGCCTCCAGTTGATTATCTGGTATTCCCGTGGTCAATTTCTAGCATAGCAACTGCAAGTTGCGCAAATTAATTTTGCAGTTCTATGTTTATGAACTCAGCCAAAATGTAGCTACTCATATTTACAGTTCTTATCACTTACAGTTCCTGTTTGATCCTTCTTGAAACTGAGAGCACTTTAAAATGTTATTAACAAAGTGCTCCCCAGATGATAAAAAAATTCTCTAAAGATCAACTCGCTTTTTTTTGTTTTACTGATTAACATTACATCACAATATATTTACAAAATTTTAAAATTGGTTTTTACATGCGCTTACGTCGAGTTAACATACCTCGACACCCCATAAATGTCTTAAAGAAATTACACTGGATAACAGATCAGTTTGATATAAAAACAAAAGATGGCTTTGCAATTATCGCCTTCGCAAGATAGGAGCATGATTCTCCTCAACAACTATGGTTTTCGTCATAACATCGTAAGCGGTTCGGTTGTTTTTGAAAAATAGCATTATAAAACACATGGGGAACAGAAGTACCATGAGAATATTCTTGGCCATAGCTCGGAAAAGCGCCCGCTTTAAGCCTGGATTAGCCGCTGGGAACAGAAGAGCACGCAAGGGTGCCCCATTTAGTGCTGGCTGTGCTGGCTGCAGAGGAAGAACAGCTTCCACATAGACAATCCGAATGCCAACGAGAATCTTCCCTGGTGTAGCGCCCCCAACATAGCCGTGCCCTGACATTGTCCATAAAGCTTCATAGAAACACACTGCAATTTTGGTCAGAATTTCCAGCAACAACAAGTCCGATGAGAAGGATAAGAACTCCGTGTAGTCATCCTCTATCGATTTCTTCAGGGCGTCCAGATCAAAGCCGATACCCCTACAGTATAAAGTGAAAGAAACAAAACACAAGGTGTATGACACAGCATTATATACAAATCTAGGTCGAAGAGGTCAACGATGGTGAAAGTTAGCATCAGCTTCAACAACAGCACGAGCACGACATCGATAACTTCGGCCAGAAATCGTTTCCAGAACGGTGCTATCACAAACTCGTATCCCCCATTTTGATTGATAACTGGAAAGTACTTCATTCGGAAAATGGGCTGAGAACTCAGTAATTAAACATTTTACTCTCTTCCTGCCTTAAGTCGTTGTCAAAATAATCTGCAATCCTCCTATCTCCGCGAGCCCCATTAGCAATGTTAAAATTTGGCCCCACGAAGTTCTGGTTTGGCTGATTTGCTGCAACACTACCTGCGGTCTGGACTTGACCTTGAAATAAATGAGGATAATTCGCCATCAAGTAATACGGAAAGCAAGCAAGGGCATTCTGTGACATATTTGCCTGGTGGATCCAGGTGCGAAGTAGTTCGAAGTAAGCCTCTTTAGAAGTCATCTCTGGCTTTATTTGCGATGTAGAGAAAGGACCCTCCACCTCTGAATCTTTTTTAGGCTGTTGCTGCTCTGTTCCATTTTCCTCCATCTCCTTATTCGATTTCTAGTTACAAACTTGGAAACGCGTAAATTTGCTGAAATGATTTTATTCCCAATTAATATGTCAAATAAACACCATAAACAGTTTCACATATGTCATCAATTAAATCTATTGTGGTTGGCTGCAGTGAGATACGTCAGTTCAAATTAGTTTTCTGTAAAGTTAACCAGGGGGCGACTGTGTGTTGGTTTATGTCGTGAATTGAATTACTAAGGCCCTGTGCTAGACGATAACTTTTTACTTTCGGTAAATTGAGGTGAAGAAATTTTCTATAGTGGAATTCTTGCACCTGTAATAAAGCAAGAGTTGGAATATGACGCATTTTGAACTGTCCGAACTGTTACGAACTTGCTCGGATTAGAGCAGAGCTCTTTTCAGATTTTTTGTTTGCTGCTCTTTTTCCTTCGTGGAGAGAACAGAAAAGGAGCGGAACAACAGAAGAAATCAAATCCTATATATGAAGACCCACAAAAAATTTTCTTAATGTGTGCGTTGTATGTCAGCTTCGCGCTAGAAAATTTTCATACAAAATTTCTTGGATTAACCCAAACTGTTAATTTTTACACTGTAAAGTGGACCGAAATTTCTACGGGTTAGTGAGCAAATTGGCTTCACTTTTGCCTGATTGTTTCCACTCCTTTTCCATTGTATGCTCCAAGTCTATTTCACTCGGATCACAGATCACCGAGTCAATGAGTGATCCACATATAATTTTGAAATTTCACCAAATATCAAAACCAGAAACCTTCTTCTTTCTAATGTTGTCAAATTCAGGTTCACTCTTCAAACACATACCGACGTGGCGGCGCTATGTTTTGAATTGGTTTTCCAGAGTCGACCATTGTCTTTCGAGGAGTGGTTGTCACTTTTGCGTGCAGGAAGAATCGACAAATTGAAGGGGAGATTTCCGTGGTTTTGAGTCGTCGGTAAAAGTCGGTATATTACTTGAGCGAGGAAATTCTCTGTGTAAGCGTTTTTCGGTGTCGAGTATTAATTTTTTAAACTAGAAATATAGAAAAAAAGTGCTTAACCTAATTTTGTTGTGTGTGAATTAAGTGTGCTCAATTAGGCAGAGAAAATGTCATCGTCTGGCGATTTTGGAAACCCGTTGCGGAAATTTAAGCTAGTTTTTCTTGGGGAACAAAGTGGTTAGTAGTTAAAATCTCTCTAATGATAAGCATTTCTTTGCATAATTTAATCATCATTTGCCACGGAGGAAGAGTTCTGCCGGGGTGATTGACTATGTCAGAAGAAGCCAAAATCAATTTTTCTCCATTGGCTCCGCAAGGGGAGTACTCTTTGGAGTGCCGGAGTGGCAAAGAAAAAGAACCTTCTCTCAGCTGGTTCTGGCATGTGCAGGAGCAGGTCGACCTCAACCTGGGTGAAGTTCAATTGAAGATGCAAATTACTTTCGTTATGAACAGAAAGTCGAATCAGAAAAAAGTTATTGGGAAACGTTGACGTGTTTTGCACCCTTCCCTCATTTTGGCCACTGAATACTTTCTGACAATTCTCGGACGCCCCGACCGACTTTCATTTGGGATTTGGCGATAGTCATAGTGCTCATGTCTCAATTTTGCATTCTTCAGTTTCTTGTATGTAACCCTCTCTTGCTCACAATTCCGTCAAAAAGCTTTAAAAAAAAAGTTGCATCACCCTCAGTTGGCGGTGGCACGAGAGATGACTCATCTGAATTGGTTGACAGCCTGAGGTACCTTTCTTTTACGATAAATCATTAACTCGCAAAACCCAGCAAGGTGCAGATATAGAGCAATCGTTGCATGATTGATAAGCAAGGTTAAGTTAGGGTTGAGGTTCAGACAAGTACTTATGTTCTGTTCGGGAATACCGACTGCACACAACAACTTATTTTCGCCAGTAGTGCTAGTTTCTTATCTTTAGCAATTTTCCTGTATGAGGTCGGCTTTTTAATTTTTTATAGTTTCCAATTAAATGAGCTCTACTATTTCATTGGTAAAGAACCATTAGCCAAGTGGCTGGAGGTATACATGGTCACCACCTGTATTATGTCGCGTAGTGATCAGATTTCCTAGTTGTTGCGTTGAACCTGCTTTAGGTTTCATACTTCACTTCGATCTAGATATCATAAAGTGTGCCTTTATAATATTGAATTTCATGTATTTACGTTTTTCTATTGGTCGCTGGCGTATCGTACTTATCTGCGAAATCCAATCATTGATACAAACATAGACGGATAGTCTTACGTTGATTGCATATAAAAGTCTATAGTGATAATTTTTTCCGCAAGTTATGTATTTTGCTAAGTTTTTTAAGTACTTCCAAACTCATTGTATTCAAGTGCATAAACGATACTCTCTTATATCTCAATTGCAAATTGTACACTGGCTGATCTAAAATAATTTTAACATCATCCACATTCCACTATGGAAGATAATGCAAACCCGATTTTCGTCTCTTCTTTTTTAGTCATGTTAAATTGGCAGAATTATTCTAAAAACAGAGACTTTTGGCTGATAAAATGCTCACATCGCGAAAACATTCATACAAACATTAGAAGCAGGTTTTAGAGCCGGAAGCTCTGCAACAAAATTCGTTTTGATATCCTGCGATATTATACAATCTTTGTGATATTTTTGTTTAATGAGGTCATCATACGTTCCAGTTTGAGATCACTAGAATAACCGTTATAATCTACTATTGATTCAAATTGAACGATCGGACAAAACCTATCCATTTCAGAGAAAGGTAGTGTGGACTACTTTTTTGGTGCAGTTTTCTGGGGATCGCTTTGAAGCATTTAGTAGAGAAATTTTAGTATTTTTGAAAATTAAGAAGTAATGTGGATTAGAACAAACGTTATTGACGGGGATGGAATAGTTATTTTCTAAATAATACAGCTTATGAAATGGCGAAATTGCCAATTGGTTAACCAAAGTTTGTTTCTATAATGATGGCAAATAGTTTTCGAATTAGGCAAAAAAAATAATTCCGGGTTTCATAAAAGGACTACAAGTTGTGAAATACTATGAATCGCTGCAATCCGGCTATTTGTGTTTGACTTTCGAATTTTCCAGGTTGGATGTAATTTGCGGTTATTAATATAAGTAAAAGAAGTATGCTATAGAACTGAAACTATATCCTATAAAGTACGAGACATAGGTTTAATAGCGTTCAGTGGATGCTGTTCTGGTAGCATATATCCCAATCTAAAATATATGATGACCTCACTAAACAAAAATATCACAAATATTGTATAAAATTGGAGGATGTCAAAATGAATTTTGTTGCAAAGAACTTCCGGCTTCATCATAACGTTCTGAAAACGTTACTATTCTGTTCATAAAGTTACGTTCCAAACCAAACGCTATAATCAGTTATTAGTTTAAGCTCTGAACGGAATTTTAAAAGTTTATTAAATTCAAGATGTCTTTAGCATAATAGTCACTTCACTATTACGTTATTAAAAACTAAACATACGCTGGACTTACAATGGGACATTACGGTCTGGGAATTTCAGATAAGGTTTAAATTTTGCGTATTAATATAGAAAATTCTTAGGGCGCACTATCTAGCCATTTTCGAGGAAAAGCGCCTGGAAATTCCCCAGCTAGTTTATATACAAAAGAATTTGCAGATCGGCTATGTAGCTAGGGGACGGCGTGACCTACTCATAAACGAAGGATTTTGTGTTCGATTCTCGTACCACGCGCCGCTTTTATTATTTCCCTTTTGTCACCCGAACTATCCATAAAATTTTCAACACAATAAGCCAAGTCAGTAAGTTACCAATCCGCAAACTGTTTTCTTAACGACGATAATGAAACAGAAAGTAATCAATCTTCGAGGAGAGAACAGAGAAGGAGCGAAACAACAGAGCAAATCCCATACAAACTTGAGGGCCTTTCGGCAAATCGATTTAAACATGCCCGTCCGTCCGTCCGTCTGTATACAGGATAACTCCAGAACGAATTGAGCTAGAAGGCTGAAATGTGGTATATATTACTTTCAGAAAATTTGCTGATCTAAGTTTGAAAATGGGGCGAATCCCCCCACTCCTTCAATAGGCCGCCATATTGAATTTTTGGATTATTTGGCATAATTCAAATAGGGAAATTTAGTAAGGAACAGTTTTATGGGAATAAAATGAAAATCGCTCATATTCCCCCACTCCTTGGTCGGGCCGCCATATTGGATTTTTGGATTATTGGATATAATTCGAAGGGGAAGCAACCTATCACTTTGAAAATGCTTCGTCTTTAAAGCCACACAAGGTCTGGCATTGCCATGTTAGAAGACAATACCTTTTCGATTACATTGTGCTGGACGAAGTTCGCGTATGTTCTCATCTAAGCTAGTGAACTGATCCCAGTAGAGATATTCTGTAACAGTTTGCCACATTTCCAGTATCTCCCAGTGCACAGAATCTCGATTGCTACCAAAATTATTCGTATCATACAACGAACAACGAAGCAATAAGCGTGTCAAGTGAAATAACAGAAAAACGATACTATTCTCTTGCCAACTTAATAGATACAACGACCGACGTGACGAAAATGGAAGTACATTTCAGAGCGTCGAGCTGGTTTTAAAACCCTGCGAATTACATAGGTCTAAAAGTTTTTGTAATTTATTATTTGCAACTTTTCACTTTGCATTTTTCATACAAATTTGACACAAATTCGAAAGATCTTCCACAATGATTGTTGAGCTTGTATGAAAAATTCAAAGTGAAAAGTTGCAAATTTGTTTATGCAATATCCCAGCGGTTTTAGATATATTTTCCTTTATTAAAATAAAGTGCTTATACCCTAAATATAGCGTGTTATAGTTTTGAGCAAATGTTTGTAATGCGTTAAAATATTCATGATATACAGAAATAGACTACATTGCCATGCTGCTAATATAAGAATATATAGCCGTGGAAAATTCACTACATACTCGTTACTTTCTTTCTGTCCTACATCTAGGTTATAGCATAATTAGTCTAAACCAGTTATAGCTTCTTTTCTTGTTTCGTTACTCTTATTTGTGTATATATAATTTATAATTTACTTGTTTACATGATTTTTGAGCGTTGCAAACCATTACTTAATTTACGATGCTTTATATAAACAGAGTACACAAAGCCAAATGGGACGGCGGAATATCTTGTAGGATGAGATTTTAGGAAAATAGGTTGAGACAGTAATTAAGATCAAAGTAATCATTGAGTGCCGCGTTTTGTGTCCTAAGACTTTCGTCTCAACAATTTAGTTCGAAAATGCATAATTTCTTTTATAGATTTCATATAAAAAATGAACTTGATCTTAAAATGACCTTTAAGTTTAACCCCAAAGTCCAGGCCGTCACCAGGTGGCAGTTTTCGTGCCCTACAACCTTTGTCGAAAACATTTTTTTCCTAAAACCTGCCCCTTTTTAGATATTCCACTGTTCTGTTACTTTTTGGATACTATTCTATATAATGTAGACATTTTTGTAAAAAAAGAAAAGACATAATTGCAGACAATCTTATACTGAACAACCTTTTGCAATCTCTTTAAGGCAAATCACTTAGGGAGTAAGACAAGAAAAGAAAATGTTTTTTTTTTGTTTAAATAAATTAACTATATTAGAGAACTTAGGCGTCAACCGATTGAAGAAGTTGTCCCATTTGATTCATTTTCTTCCATGACATTTGATTTTAATAAAGTATGTGTATGTCAAAATTAATTTATGTACCTCAAGGCGTTTCGGTTTTAGAAGAGAAAAATGATTTTTTATTTTATAAAAAAACCAAAAGCTACAAAACGATTCCTTTGGCTGTATAGCTTATTTCTTTGTATTATGAATATTTCTAGACCTTACAAGCGTTTGTTTAAACTTATATTACCCTACGTTTGGGGACTAAAAGGGCACATCTGATTGTTTTGAAAATTTCTTAGTAATTTATATCGCTTTTACACGTGAAGAAGATCATTTTATACATTTTGCTTATCATTTTCATTTCGTTACATACCTTTCCTGGGCTCTCTTCATCTGCGTGATTTTAGTAGAGCTAAAATAGTACACAGTGTTAAATATTTGCACTTAAACGCTTGATAAAATAGCACTTTGGATAAAGTGTTACACTCGCTTATTTACACAGCTTAAGTGAAAAATTTTAAACGATTGAGTACGGAAATAAATTATTTAGCCGAGTAAAATAAATAAATGCCGCGGAGCAAGCATATAAGCCGAATAGTAGGCTATTATCGACAGTTATCCTTTCTAAGGAAGCTGAGAAGCTCAAGTTTCGGTTTCTTTTCCATTACCGTTTCTTTTCTTCGTTCTGTTATGAATTGCTCAGTAATTATGTCTTTCGTATTCTATTCAATTTATCTTTTTACTTCACTAATTACTTATTTACATTTCATTTCATATCTGTATGAAAAGTTCTGGATTGATGATGTTATTAAATTAAACCGTGCAACCGAGGACTGTTTTATTTGTTTATTTTACGTATGTTTCCACTTTCAAGCGTTATGTCCAACATAACGCTTGAAAATTATTGAACATAATGTTTGAAAATGGGAATATTGTTTTTGGAAACGCGATGCTACTTGTAATTAGTCCTATAACGGACATTTTTAAGACCTGTTTAACAAGATCTAATGTAATCCAGCATAAATACGATCTTGTTTGCTTGCGCTTGACTGACTGATGCAATGTAATTTCAGCCTTAGTCTTGAACTATGAGGCATTTATCATCAGTACAAAAATGCAAGCAAATAATAGAATATGTAAGTCTAAGTGAATTGGACCAGGTAAGCAGCTCTTTTTAAGCAAACCCGAGATAAGTGAAGGCTGTTATTATAACTTGAAATTTATCTTAATGCCAGTTTTGCCCACATTTGTGTTTATTTTAAATACAAAAGCTTGCAATAAGCGCCATCTATTTTTCCGTAGAAAACTTAACTAACCCAGTAAGCTTATTAACTCTGCAAAATAACAGAGTTAATTTATGACTACTCTGCTGCCAAAAAACGCAGCTATTTTACTATCTGCTGACACGATTGGGTTCCAGCTTAATGAAAAAAACCAAATCCCTGAGCACCTCTTAAGCACATGTGTCAGGCAGAAAATTTTTTGGCAGAAATTCCAGTGCATAAATTTCAGCAAGTATCTTAATTGCAAAAATAACATCGCTTTGGAGATATAAATCCACATCACTCAGGAAAATAGGGCCTTTGTTTCAGGTCTGTGTTGAGATCTGGTCTAAAGTTTAGGAGACATTATGAATATTTATTCAGTAATTCTTAGGTTGAACGCATACTGAATCAGTCAGCCAAGCATAGACAATTATGAGGTTTTGACTGTTACAGTTATTGTGGTGTTATGGAGAACATAAAATCCACCATATCTCGAAAACAAAGCAGAATTCGGTCCATAATCATATGAAGTTTTCGACAGCATTTTAGATCTACTATCAGCCCTTTGAATTTGTACCATCAATTCCGGATCACCCTGTATAAAGCCAAGTACGTGAAATTGATACTTTCGTTTGTGAAAGTATCAAATTCCTACCTACCAGAGGTAGACAAAACCAGTTTCATGCAAGATTCAAAATTCACTTGTACAAAAAGGAATAAGTCGAGCGTTGAACGTTCTTTACGATGAATGAATGCCGTAGAAAAGGGTTTACTCTTCAAATTCATTATTTCGAATCATTTAGACAGAGTCTAAGCTAACTTTTGCAACTTATTAGTGAAGTTTTCGATCTCATCCTTGTAGATTTCGGTTATTTCATGAAGAATCCAGAGGACACTCTTGTTTTGCGATTTCCTTGTTTCATAGTATCCTCTGAGCATTTTATTCCATTTATCTCTATAATTTTTAATCGGTTGTCCCTCAAAGTTCCTGTGTTATTAGATTGAATGTTTGTCAGTGTGTTTATAAGGTCCGGTGAAAAAATTATCACAATAAAAGTCGAATGATGTTTAATATTGTTGACAAAACCAAGAACGGACCACAAATTCTCTGAGTCCAAGGTTCCTGTCTCGCATTTGATTTCGACCTTGATATGTATCAAATTGGTAGGAATAGCTCAAGTGACCAGCAGCTATCCAGGCTTTATATCCAAAATGGACCTGAACTCCCATATAAAATACGTGTCCTGAGTGAAGCATTTTCTTTATTGGTGAAGAGCACGCATTGCCTTTCACATTACGTCTTAGAGAGCCATAGGCACTATAGCAAACCCTTTCACCAATACGAGAATATAAGGGCTTCACTTTGCCAGTTTTTCGCCAAGTCCATCACCAGAGGAAAACCGCTTTATGGTTTATGAAAAGCCAAAAACCGGTTTATTTTTCACGTATAAACACGAAAACTTAAAATAGGTATAAGCCCAATTAGATTAGGGTTATGCCCAATATTTTGTATGCGTGCACATGTGTTTACCAATTAGGTATCGGATGAAAAACAAGATTTTGGAGGAAGCTAAGCAAACAAGGTAAGAATATTTCTCTTCGGAGGAATTATTATTATGTGTGTGTAAATCGGTGATTGGTCATAGACCTGATTTGCATCGTTTATGCGATAAACCCAAATTTTGGTGTATCTCCAACCCATAAAGCGGTTCTTCTCTGCTCCTATAAACGCGGTGCATTTCGCTACCTGGTCTAAGATTCTATTGTCACAGAAATGCAAATTGGTAAATATATACTCGAAAACATTATGGCGCATCGACTTTGCCACCACTTTTTTCCAGTAAATTTGGCTACGAGGCAATACATTATAACGTAATACAATTAATAAGCAGTTTGTTTTTATCTCTAGCGGCGTAAATTTTAACTTCACGACCAATTGTTTCAACAAAACATTTATCGACAAATAATGGGAAAAAATCGATTGGTTCTGTTTCTTCCCGAAGGGTCAACGGCAGATTTTTGCCTCCTTCAAAGAATTCCTTGAGTGTTTGTATGCAAAAGCACAAAAAAGAAGGTCATCTTCGTTATATATATGTAGCCCAATTTTGTACAACTTTTTGGGGGATATTGGCGCAGTGGGTATGGGTTCCATTTGGTTTTCTATATCTTCTTCAGTGTTCCTATGAAATTTTATTTTCGCTTTAGCTGATTTTAGTTGAATCGGTTAGGATCTATGTCTGCTTCATCACCAGAATCTGCGCCCGTATCACTATTAACATCAGGAGGCTCCAAATAAATACATCTGGCAATTGAAAATCATCAGATAAATTCTCCAACGATCGTAACGCGTGTTATGCCAAAAAGCGACCGGCCTTAGAGGATAATGCGGAGGTTTATCTTCATGAGGTCCCAGGTTCGAATCACAGCAGCAGTCCATGAATATTTTGCACTTATTTCGTTAAACCAAATTAATTTATGAATTCTTCAAGCTTCTACACAGTTCAGCACCCTATTTTTCCAATTCTCTTCTCAAGAAAGGCATTTTCCCATTTATTCATCAAAAAGTTTTTTGATATAGCTTCTAATTTCGCTAATTATTATTTTCAGAAAAAGTAGACGCGTATTACTAGATTATGTAAGATGCTTTTGCTTTTATTTATTATATAACATATCAAGTATGCCAAATTCAATAAATTGTTGAACGTTATTGTGCAGAACCAATTTCAATAAAAGTGTAAGTAAACAAGACTCATGGTAAAGGCAAAAGTATGAATCAGTCGGATTCTTAAATTTTTCCATTTTTTGGTTATTTGTGAAATCATTTGTCTTTCGTTTGCTGTTGATTTTGTCACGGTTGATGAAGAGAGCGGACTGATTTTTCTGTGAAAAAATGCGAATGTTTTTAAAAGGCTTCTGTGATATTCGAACACCCAAGCATTTCAGTTGATTGACCTTTTATTAAGCTGACCCAATTGATTTTATTGATTACCTGTGGAATTTATTCGTTTTGTCAACATAAGGCAGCTATTGCTAAATGGACAAGCCTAATAAAAACTTTATGAATCTAAATTATTGCTTTCTTATCTGCCTATTCAACTGTTTAGTTAATACGTTTAACCCGGCGCTCTCGTGTAATATGAAGCTCTTCATATAATTCTCTCTGAAACATTTTATTTGAACGACAGATTAATAGATTAACGGTTTTCTAATTGAATACTGTAAAAGTAAAGAAGAGGGTTGTTTAAGTAGGGAACATACCTCAAAAGTGTTACGTTAATACGCAATTTCCCCTCACTTCTTATTACGTTAATAGGCAGAATGAGTTAATATCTTCGAAGAGTGGATAATTGTGAATAAGCTCTCTTCTTGCCCAAATATTGCAAGTGATTTTGGAGACAAATGGAAAAAATGCTACAACTTGTAAACAACAAAAGTTTGGTGGAAAAGTTGATCAGATTTTATTCCAGCTGTGCATTTGTACTTAGAAGTAGAAGCAGTATTAAGAGTTTATTTTATAATCTAGAATTTTACAAAGGTTTTATGCCAGACAAGAGTAAAACAGCGATCCCAAACATCGATCGAAAGATTGTCAGGAATGGCGAAGGGCAATGACATCAAATTTTTCAATTTTTGTTGTGAAGTTAGTATAAGTTCGGTAAACCCTTGAATAAATTGATAGCAACTAATGATGCCAGAGAAATATTATTATTATTATGATTAGACGATTGGGAGGAATTATTATACTTTCTATGGATAAAATGAGTAATAGATTTCTGTGCAGAAATCATCGGTGAATCCGTGTGTGCAAATATGAAGTCCTTCCCAATATAATCACCGGCTGCCTCGAGTCACATACCGGAGCAAATCTTGGTGATTTTCACTATGGCTTTCGATAATAAATTATATTTTGAGTTTTATTTTTTAAGGCAAAAATAAAAAGTATTTCTTGACTGTTATTTTTTTCAGACAAAAATTTAAGTTGTTTTCTGACTTTTATGTTTTCATAACTTAACGTAATGAGGCGTTATGTTTTGAGCAAATTACGGTCGATAAAGCATTAGCGCTATATTTTACTTCTATTATATTTACACAAGCCAGAAAATTCTACAATGTCCTAAATGCAGTATCGTAGAACTGCACTTTTTAAAGCAATATTGGTTAGCTCATGAGAAATTTCTGAAAAATAAACTTTTAATTTTGCATGAAAAAATAGAAGCCGAAAATAAACCTTGACATCTGTTCAAAAGCATATATGTAGCAGTTAGCTACACTTTAATTTACTTTTTATATTTATCATCATTAAGTCATGAATAATAAATTTATCTGTTTAAAATTCAATTCGAAGAAATGAATGAATAATGTTTCAACTTGAACATGAACACTCTGAAAAATAAACTTTCATTCATCTCAGACACACATCTACTTTGCATAAAACTTTCAGTAAAATTGAGTCTACACTGAAATATTGTTTGTGTCAAGGAAAAAAGCTTTCAAGTAAAAATTCAGATTTCATTATAAAAAGCTCGGAAAAGGAAGCATTTCCTTGTATTATTAAGAATAATTTAGATAAAAATTTGTTTTAATTAAATTCATTTTAAAAGAATAAAAGTGCATTTTTCTGGGACTCGAGGAGAAATTATATATTTCTCGAGAATTGTGTTTAAAAGAAGAATTTACAAAGAAGGAGCTTTTTGAAATACTTAAGTGTATTCGGCCAGACATTTCTGCCGACTACATATATAGCATTTACACTTCAAAAGTAACCAACCATTTCAAAACCATGAGCAACCAGTTCAAAACCATACACAACCAGATTAAAATCACTTGCAACTTTTTCAAAAATGCGACAACTTTTTCAAATTCAATAACAACTATTTCAATTTCTGATAGCAACTATTTCTATTTATTAACAACCCTTTCAATGCCAATTACAACTTTTTCAAATACTATAACAATCCTTTCAAATTCAATTGAAATCATTTCAAAAACAAATATAACTGTGTAGCAGTATTAGAAATATTTTACTTTATGTATATATATATTAATGTGAGTAATTTGGCAGCCCTGGAGAGGACCTCCAGGTAAGATGTCTCAACTTAATCTCTCATCCGCGGCGGCAGAAGGCAGCTTTACTAGCATGTTCATTACATAGTTGTTACAGTAATTTTGTCTCAATTTTTAAAGGCTTTGTTCAATAACGTTAATGAAAGTTTGATCACTTTACTCTCCTTCAGAAAGTAACCGCCTAGCTGAAGCTTTGATTTTGGAAAATGAATTTTCTATTGGATTAAGCAGACTTATTCTTACATATTCGCAGCTGACCTTCAAATCTGCAGGCAGTCCTACTATCCGCAACCTGTCGACGCACTCTTTAGCTTTAATTTGCCATTTCGTGAATATTCCATTGACCATTGTAGTAAACCCTGTCCGCCATGTTGGACCCTCCATTTTGAATCTCCAAAATTTGACTCTAGATTCGAAATCAGCAACCTAGAAAAACCCATATGGACTTATTTTCATGATGATCGAGAAACTCTTGAAAAAGTTAACATTTACGACCGCCATATTTAATCCGCCATCTTGAATTCTTAAGCGTTAAGGTTAAATTCACAATCATCAGCCTCAAAAACCCATATATCCGTCATTTCGCCGACGTTTAGAAAATCTTGTCCACCATATTGGACAAGATTTTGAATTTAAGAAATCCGACTCTGGATTCGCAATCAGCAACCGCGAAAACCTATATACCTATACATATTTTTATGACGATCGCAAAAACTTTTGAAAAAAATTTACACTTCCGGATTTTAAAAATAAAACTTTCATGTGGCAACCCTCTGAAATAGTTGCCCGATTTGGTTCATTTTCTGCTAAGATATTTAGGTTTTACTAAAGTATATGTGTGCCGAATTTTATCCATCTGCCACGAAGTGTTCTCGTTTTAGAAGAAAAATATCGATTTTTTATTTGATATAGCTGTAGGTTTCATATGGCAACCTTATGAAGGAGTTGTCCAAATTGGCCCATTTAGGAACTTAAACTTTTAAGTTTAATAAGGCACCTGTGCACCAAATTTCAAGTCTCTAGCTTAAGGCGTTCTCGAGGTAAGGCGCGGACGGACAGATAGACGGACATCTCTATTAGATTTCTTTTTTTCTCCCATTAATGGCAATAAAGTTTATTTCTGTGTATCATGAATATTTTTATGCGTCACAAACGTTTGCTTAAACTTTTAATACCCTACATCTAGGGTATAAAAATCACGCTAAACTTATCAAGGTCATAAGGACACTAACCTTAAATCTGAAGAAGTCCTTTGCTATGTATTCTTTTGGTTTAATAAACTGAAATTAACTTTTAGTTTCAGCCCCTGCAAAGAAGATCTGATGAAGTCCCATATAAATAATAGACCAAGACAGTGTGAGTTTCTATCCATTATTTTATTTAATATGGATCATGTTTTGCGGAACAGTGGTATTCTTTCATCGGATACTATTCCTTACAAAACTATGCAAATACTTGAATATGAAGACGTCTGAGCCTGATGGACAGAACCTCTTTCGGTATCATAGGGGTGGTAATAAAGTTAGAAATCTTTGATTGCAAAGTGAGATTTTAGATCTCAACAACGAAAAGCAGGAAAACATGGCAACTTCCATAAAGTGTAAATTCAGACAAAATTTTGAAGCCGAAAAATGAAACTTTGAATGTACACATTTCTAAATACATATATCTAAATTACACAATAATTTCAGATTCGTATCACACAGCGATGTCCTAGAAATCCGCCTGTGCAGTACCTCAAGATCTTCCTTTTGATCGTTCTTTTGAATAGTTTAAAACTCGGTCACTCAATAGGAGACAGATGTAGTGTAAGAAATTTTAAGAGAAGAATTAAAGAAAGCAATGATTCCCTGAAATTGCCGATGTTCTAAAGTAAGCAAATTTATTTTGTAGCAATTGAAACAATATTCCTGCTTTTCCATATTTTAGGCAAGTAACAGTTATTAAGGCAATAATTAAATAAGAATGCTACAAAAAGTCCATAGCACCAAAATTAATAAAGACGGATTCTCACCCATCCTAATTAATGGCCAGGCGGTACCTTTTGTTGATTCCATCAGAAATTTGGGAGTGATTTTTAATAGCACACTTACGTGGGATGATCATATTTCCTATATAACTCGAAAAATTTATGGCACTCTCCGTTCACTCTAGGCCACCAGCCACTTTGCCAACGAATCCTTAAGGTTATTCCTGGTTCGCGCACTGGTTTCCCAGGTCTTAACTTTCGGTTGCGAAGTATGTATATGGTAAATTAGACTACCGTAACCATCAAAAATTATCCCTATGTTTCAAATCCGTTTTATGATTTGTGTTCAACTTCAGCGGATATGACCACATTTCGTTGTATGCTCGTTCGATTTATGGTTGTAGCCTCCGGGATCATCTAAACTCTCGACTGCTTTTGATGTTGGCAAAAACAATCAAAACCTGTTGCTCGAATTACCTGTACCTCACTCTACGCATCGCTAGGTCAAGCAGAACTGTTAACATTTTATGCCAACCTCTAACTTTCTCTGCACGAGTTGTCTGTTCTGTTGTCGTCTGCTGCAAAGCTTTGGAATTTCATACCTGTCTCCTTAAAACATGCAGTCTGGTCTAGCTCGCTCAAATCCTTTAAATCTCTGCTAATTAACTATATCGCTTCAACTAATCCTGTAATTGATCACTAGTTCATATTTCTTTTTTTGCTTTCTTCTCTATCTTCATTACTTGCAGTTTTTCTTTCTTTTTAAGTAGCTACTCTCTATCCCCTATTTTTTACTTTATTCATTGATCTGTACATCTTAAAAAGATTTTCATCTTAATTGTACTTGGTTGTATCCTTGTTTAATAAATAAAAAATAAATAAAATAGCTGACGGACATTTGCAACCTGTACTTAAGATTTCTTCTAGTTTACTCTTGTAAATGTTAAGTAAAGATTCTGAGGAATTTAAGACTGCCTGCTCGATTTTTCTAATTTATTTAATAGTAAAGTGGGATAATTTACTTGGCTATTTAATTATCATTGGATCTTTAATTTACGGAATCTACAAAGTTAGTTACGAAAATTCACAGATATCTGTAATTTCTTCCATTTCATCCAAACGATAATGGCTGGTTCAACCGATTCAAATGGTCACAGATGCAAACGAAGAACCCATTTGTAACAATTGGTAGACGCCGACTAGGTCTACAGTCTTACTGTCTGCTTAATATTGGGGAAACTGTGGTCTACTGTGGTCAACTATACCCATTGAATGTGACCATTGTAGAAAAGCATTCTGATTTTTTAACAGGGAAGGTCTTATCCTCCAACATGATAATGCCACATATTGCGAGAATTACATAACAACAAATTAGGGAGCTAGGATGGGAAGTTCTCCTCCATCCTCCATCTAGCTGGAAAAAAATTCAATTCTTCTGAAGAGGTCAAAGACGCAATGGTTGAGTTTTCTGGATCCGAAACTCCAGAATTTTTTAAAGCTAGAATAGAAAAACTGATAACCAGATGGGAGAAGGTCATATAAAAATATGGTGAATATAAATGATTAAGCACCACTATATTTATACTTTTACAGAAAAACGTCATAACTTATGGGTAACTCTAATACAAACTTAGCCCTTGAAACTGAAACCTACTGTTAGGGTACAAAATCTGTACTTAGCGAAATACTCTTCGATGCACTTCAATAAAACCACCGATTTTACTACAGAATATTTATTATAAATAAAAGCGGGGATGTTTCTGCCTTGAGCTCACCAGTATCCGACGGCTACTTAGGGACTGGTGAGCATTCTACCGGAAACCTTAT
>QYTT01095228.1:42627-70009 GCA_006980735.1 Dasypogon diadema
TTCTGCTCAAATATATTTGCACATCGTCTGCATAAAGATGGATTTTGACGTCGTGTACATTTTCCGGTAAGTCGTTTATAAATAGGCAGAAGAGAATCGGACCAAGAATAGATCCCTGTGGTACTCCTCTGCTGGTGGCTAGAATATCCGACACTTTATTATTGATTTTTACTACTTGTGTACGATCAGTCAAGAAGCTTTTAATAAGTTTAATAGCAGTGAATCCAAAGTCGTACTTATTTGCCAATTTATTAAGGAGAAGGTGATGGTTAACCGAGTCGAAAGCCTTCGAGAAGTCAAGCAAGATCAGGGTACTAAACTTATTTTCATCAAGAGCAGCCCTGATGTCGGAAGTGACTTTGAGTAGCGCAGACTCGCAGCTATAAGAAGGTCTAAAGCCAGACTGCCAGGGGGTCAGAAGGTTCCGCTCATTGAGGAACTCCGACAACTGATTATACATTAACCTCTCAAAAACCTTCGACAAGAAACGGAGAATGCTGATCGGGCGGAAGTCTGAGACAAGTTCGGGTGTACTCTTCTTAGGAATAGGAAGAACCGAAGCCAGCTTCCACGCCCGTGGGAAAGTGGATGTGGTCAAGCAACAATTGACGATATGGAGGATATATGGAGCAATTTCAGGGAGCAACCATTTGATAAAACGCGGTGGTATGTTATCCGGCCCCGTGGCATCAGACTTAATGGAGTATAATGAGATGTTCGAAAACAATTTCAATTTCACAAAATGTGAAACAAAATCCCACTTGCCGTTGCCGATTGGGAAATTTAGGTGAGAAACGAGAGGATTGCGATTGAATTTGTAGTAGCCACTTGTTCCCTCGAATCATACTGAGGACAATATGACAGAAGTTCTTCATTAAGACAATATAATCTATATTTAGGCTATTTTGTTAGTATTATTAATAAATATTTAGTATACTAACTTATTGAAAAATTGTTGACATGTTAGTTTAAAGTAGCATAGACCGGTCGCTCTGATGATGTGATAGTATCATGAACAGCGTGGCCAGTTTTTTTTCAAAATTTTCAGCAGAGCTTATTTTACTGATAGTTTAAGCGTGCCACTCGAATATTAATTAAAGTTGAAAACGATATTTTTCAAAAATATAAGTGTTAAAAATTTATCTAGATATAATAATATCCACAACTGAAGAAAATATATTGAAAGGAAGAATACATATAAATTATATAATATATTTATGACATTAATCAGAAATTAGATACATTAGCTGGATGTTTTTATTCAAGCACCAACCAGTCCTTAGTAGTATTAATCTTAACACGTTGATTGCCGCAATTCGTATAAAAGCTTTTGTGAGAGAATTCCGTGCTAAAATGTCTTTTTCGTGAGAGAGCTTTTAAATGCCGGTCAGCGGTGACCGGCACGGCAGTCAATGTGTTAATGGACAGCTTAAGATCAACAGCAAATATCAAGCATTTAGTATTAATATAATTGGCAGAGCTCCTAGAATATCTGAAGAAACTAGGATTTTTCTAGATAAAAATATATGGAATCTTATCATATTTAAAAGCGAAGTAAATCAACTGGGAAAAAAGAGTAATAGCCAAGATGCCTCAATTTCCGAATAAGCCGAGATACACTGATTTTGTCAAATGCTTTCGAGCAGTCTGTATATCAATCGCATCAACATCCGGTCTATCTTCGATACAATTAATTGCGTAATTTGAAAATACAGCCAGTTTGGATGTATATGACCAGGGACAAACCGGTGTTGTCGTATCACTATAAAAGAAAATTTTGGCGTTTATTACAAAATCTATCAATTTTGAAATGGTTTTCATAACGAAAAAGAGGCGATAATTAGTTGCAATTTTTTAGATCTTGACTTCAAATTTGGTATGATAAAAGAAGTTTCCCACTCACTTAGAAAAATATCTAAGCGCAAAGATAAGTTAAAAATAGTCAATAATGTCTGTGACATTCCGCACAGTATTCCAAAAAAGAAGGGCATAGAAACTTTCGCTGTAGGACTTCCGTCCGCCTCGGCACCCCAGCACTAAATTCATCATGACAACAAGCCACCGTCTTCTTCTAGCGCAATATAATTTTCGATATTTTTCTTCTACGCAATAATCCACATTCGTTTTTTAGTTGGAATCCTGATCCTAATAAACTAAGATATCAAATTTATGCTTGAACATGTAAGAAGGTGCAATGAGATCTGTGTTTCTATTGTTCAAGCAGCCATAACTTTAATTTTAAAGGTGGACGGGCTGAAGCGCACGTCTACAGAATTTCTCCCCTGTTGGCATATTCGAATCCTGCATAGGCTACGGCGATTTACTTGAGGCAATTCTACTAACGAGAATTATACTACTACTACTGGGATGTTCCACAGTAAAAATTTCATGCCAAAAATTGTGGCTTACTTGTAACATTTGTCAGGTTAAAATTGCCCAATCTGCTCTTCCTTGAAATTTCTCTGTACCTAAGCTATATTGTGTGTATCATAGAGTTGTCCTCTGAGCTTGGGCAACACCTTAAGAAAGGATAGTAAATGCATTGAGCAAAAACAATAGATCCTCATCAAACCCATAAAATATCTCCAATAAGTTGAGGAATAAAAATGAACGAGTTCTCAACTACTTAAAATATTATGAAACAGAAAATCGTTTCACGTATTACTTGTTATTAAAGAGCTTTCAGGGAAGCTATTTTCGAAGAAAATTTGAACAGTAATCCTGAATATCCTCCTTAAAACAAGATCATCTGTACATAATGCTAAAAATTATGTATCAAAGACCTTGCAAAAAACTTAAAATTGTAACTGTAAAATAAAATGAATTCTCAAAAAATTTAACGAAAGCCCAATGAAGTCCAGCCGAGATTGCATTGCAAACAATTCATGAAGGCAATCTTCCGTAATTGTAATCATAATATTTCTCCAGAGGCCAATGTACATCATAGCAATCTGTTTTACTGTTTTACGTAGACCAAGTTATTATGTTAAATTTGTATTCTCGCTGTTACTATGGTCCTTTTATACTTTAATTTCAGTTTTAAGAAGCTCCTCCGACAATAAAAGCCCCATTTTTTTGTCGCAGAGTCCATTACAACAAATAAATTTAAACATTTGACTGTCTTTACTTCTCGAATCTTTGTACCAGAAGCTTCTTTCGAAGCGATTTAGATGGCATTATTCCGTACCTCCATTTTTAAACCCCTTTTATACTCCGCTTGAAACAAATTGGAAGTAGGTACTTAATCTTTAAAAATCCTTCTGAACTTTTTTACAATTCAATTTTCATGAATGCCGAACCTAAAGTGAAATGCAACTTCGTCTTTTAAAATTCTGTACACATTTCTTAGATTGAAATGAAGGCAATAACATTGGAAATGAGGGTGTTTTATCAAGGATGAATAAAAACGTGAGCGACCTTAAGCTCTTGAAAAGTAAATGTGTGCCTTTAAAGATTTATCATAGACTTTAATAATGAAACAGGAACCACTCACACATAAAGGCCCGTAATTTATGTAACAACATATTCTATCAATTGCTGAGATTTCCAATAAAAAAAACTACTTTATCATGTTCCAGAACAAATTGAATTTTATACATCATTTCTTATAAATCTTCTAGCCTTACCTTGCACTAAAAATAGCAGCCAGGGATAAAAAGCATGCATCTGCCTCTTTGGGTACCGCTGTGTAGCATCTGTCAATTACCCATTCTAAAAGCTGGCCGATATCCGGGTTACATTCCAACAACAAAACCACTGTGTCCCTTGCCAGGTTGTATATCTGTAAAAATGAATGTGAAATAAAATAGTAAATAGTAGACCGAAAGTAACTAAAATTTGTCACGAACAAATTCATCGAGAAGAAATGTATGATAATTTTATACACATTAAGAAAACATGTCGGTTTAGGCAGATTGCTTTTCATTTTATGTGCACTGCTGACATGACTCTCTGAATCTAACTACTGAACTACTGTTTGAAACAACTGGAAAGCCTCTGTTAGTTTTGCACTTATTTACATTTCGAAATGAAAACAACATTCGCTTTAAAAACTTCTCTAAAGAGTTCACTTGCCGTAAATACAAATTGATGCGAGCATGTATGGGACAATTCTGAAATCACAGGAGGAACTCAATTTGTGCCAGATACTGAAAACATTGAAATTAAATTGTCTTTAAAATTCTAAACACAATGGCTTTTTGCAATAATGCCTTAATAAATTTATGGAAATTGTATATTTAGACTTTATCCGTGAGAAAAATAAAGACGATTTCGACGTGAGAAGAATACTTAAGAAGTTTCAAATCTTATGTATCTTTTGGAACAAACATAAATACTGACTTAATCAATCCATTAACAACTGCAGACGCAGATAAAAATATTAACTGATTTCTTACACGGTTAAAAATCCGAGAGTTAATTCTAATACTCTTCTGATATTAAGGCTTATATTCTATGCGAGTCGTATTTAGTTTTAAACATTGTAAAGTATTAAAAGTACATTCAAGTATATGTTGTGTGGCAACACTTTTTGCCACATATGAAAAACCTTTTTTTCATTTAGCTTATAATTCGTAATAGAAATTTTTGTATAGTATATAAGTACTTGTGATATTCTCAATAAATTTAGTTCTGACTCGATCCAAGTTGAGTTTCAATATTTATGCGGATTGCTAATAAGAGGACAAATGGGTTTTAAGGAGAATTACGGCTACAAAACACAACTAAAAAAATTTCTGTGTTGACAGCTTGGGTTCTACAAAATACAAATAAAAAATTTTCTGTGTTGACAGCTTGGGTTCAATTTTTACAGGTAGACGTCTCAAATTTACTCATCATTGGTATTAAAGTTTAAGGCTAGAACTATTTCATTTTAATATATGCCAAGGATTAGCTTTTAATATTTTTCTGGTGTAGTCATATATACAATACCAAAAATATTAAAATTTACTCCAAAATTTTTAACCGTGTGAGAAACGATATTGCGAGACCTAATAAAATTTCTCAATGTAACCCAATGTGCCTCATTACATATAAGTTGCCTTAGAAATATAATGATAATGATGATCATAATTTGAATCGTTTACTAATTTACTAAATTTGTACAATAAGAATGATATCTCTAAATTTGTATACATAAATTCTTTGAGAAACAATAATTCAAAAGATAGCCTAAACTAATAATAAACATTCATAAAAGGAACAGAAATGAAAGAAGGAGCTAGACTATAACTAAATAAAGAAAAAAGAAAAAAAAGTGTGAATAAATGAAACAAACAACAACAAACATAAATTAAAGTAAACAAAAAATGAATTAAAACAGTATTGACGAAATATTAAAAAGCATTAAAATAAGTATACGTTAAAAAATCTATTTCAAGTCTCCTCACTGAAGTGCTCCAATATGCCCTTTCTGAAAGCCCCCCGGCGCAATTGTACTCTATATTATAAGGGAGTGGATTCTAAAGTCGAGCAGCCTGAACAACATAAGAACACTCACCAACAAGAGTCCTAAGCCTAGGTAAAAGAAAATCCTTCCGGCGTTGGGAATGAAGAAAGGTGAAGGACGTGTAAAGATACTCTGGGCTTTCGCAGTAGATCATTCCGTGGACCGTGGAGAAAACTCAA
The DNA here is from genome assembly GCA_006980735.1 of Dasypogon diadema. NCBI lineage: Eukaryota > Metazoa > Arthropoda > Insecta > Diptera > Asilidae > Dasypogon > Dasypogon diadema. The sequence goes on from QYTT01095228.1 coordinate 48,256, forward strand.
TAACCTTAAGTTGAAGTAAGTTCTAAGAAAGCACCCAACGATGGAAGAAGCATATGGTGACACGTGATCTCTGCGTCGCAGACCATCGAACACAGTCATTAAAGGCTACGTTGATCTTACCTACACACACTGAATCTAGGCAAGGATAAACCACACGGCTGCTGATGAAAGAGGGGAAGATCAGAGGCCTAATTAAACCCAAGCGGATATTCGTCGGGAGGAGAGACGCAGTTATCCAGAGTCTTCTCATGGTCGCGGCAAGTTATCTTAGCGTTAAAGATAACCACCAAATTCCTAGCTTTATCCATGCTAACAAGAGGCGAGTTTCCCAAAAAGAGTGCACGAAGGTTAAAATGAGTGGAGGACTCACCACGGGAAAGTACAATATAACAAGACTTTGAGGGATTAAGGGATAGCGAATTATCTTTCGACCAGTTCACAATGCGATCCAAGTCATGGCACAAATCTTCGATACAGGAGTGGATGCGATCAGTGGGCACACTGGTATACAGGTGACAATCATCAGAGTACAGATGAACGTTCGAGTGCTGCACCTCAGAGGGTAAGTCGTTTATATATAAGGAAAACAACAATGGTCCTAAGATTGTACCCTGGTTATATCACAAAAGACATCTGCAGGAAACGAGTAACCATCATTGATTTTAACCTGCTGGGTTCTACCAGAGAGGAAGCTTGAAACAAGTTTGATAGCAGAGGGTGATAGAAAAAATTTAGTCAGCAATTTATTTAATAAGATGCTATGATCAACACTATTAAATGCTTTGGAAAAATCTAAAAGGCCTAGGTAACAAATTTCACCTTTATTCAATGCAAATCTCAAATCGGTGGACACCTTGAGCAAAGCAGTTTCACACCAGTGGTAACGGCGATATCCCGATTGCCACTTTGAGAGATAAGAAAACCTGTTCAAACAGTCGGCGAGTTGTTTACTAATAAGCTTCTCAAATATTTTAGCCAGGAAACATAAAATGCTGATAGGCCTAAAATCAGATGGAGCAGAAGAACAGCGACTTTTAGGTATTGGAAGTACAACTGTATGTTTCCATACATCGAGGAAGAACGAAAAAGTGATAACATGATTGAATAGATGAGTAATGATTCGCAATATATTTGGCATTAATAACTTAAGGAACCTAGGCGGAATTCCATCAGAGCCGGCTGATTGCGACTTTTTTGCCATACAAAGCTATAAGAAAGTCGTCATCCTCCACACAACGAAATGCAAAACCGCCAAAATTCAATCTGTTCCGGGAAAAATCATTGTGAGCATTACTAGGTGCTGCTCTTTGGATCGAGGAAATGTACTAATTTAGGGTTTCAGGTTCAAATTTACAGTTGGGGTCATTTTTTCGGTGAACTCCACATTTCCGCAGGTTGTTCCTCAATACTTTAGTTGGAACTTTATGGTTAAATACGCGCTTGAAATAGTCACGTCTTTGTTGTTACTAAATTTCGGAGTCTTTTGTACAACAAGCATAAATTTTCGGTTTTCTGTGTCTTATAACGATTATATAAAAGTTCGCGCTGATTTATAAGATCTCGGACCTCTGAGGAAAACCACGGAATGGCATCATTTCTCGAAATTAGTGTGGAAAATTTTAACCTGACAAGTGTTGCAAGTGAGTCGCAATTTTTGGCATGATATTTCTACTGTGAAATATTCCAATAGCTTCGCAAGTACTATTCTCGTAGTAGAATCGCCTCGTGTTCTGCTACCCAAATAAATGGACGCGCCCTGTGCAGGATTCGAACTTACACTCAAAAAGGAAAAAATCTGCAGAGTTTGTCCTCAGCCCACTCGACCATTGCGTAAATAGCGTGCGTTCGGACGAGAATGATTGGGAAAGTATTTGTTCCTTTGTTACTCTTGGATTGTCTTTGTCTCGTCCTGATGAAAAAATTGCTTAATAAAAGGTTGAAACATTGAAAAGCAACTCCAGGATAGGCCGTAGTATGAGCAGAAAAGAGAGCGACTATAATCATCCCTTGAATGTATGAGCGACTATAGCGACCAGTTGTAGCGAAAGGGTTAAAAAGGATTTCCGAAATGTTGATATTAATTCAAAATTAACAAACACAGATTTCCATAATACACCATGTACCTATTGAAATTTTAGAAAATTTTAAATCAAGCCCAAATACAAAACATTAAGAAGACAACTATAACTAGTATTCACTTAGTTTAACTTTGAGATACTCCCTAGAAATGTGTCGATACATTTTTGTTAATGAGCAGATAAGTAGATAGCAAGATAATGCGAATGTAATACGTTCAATACCTACACTGGCAACCGAGGTGATTGGGAGGCAGTTCTACAGATTTGCTTCTGTCTGGACACGCGGTCGATTCTAGCAAAGCACGATGATTTATTTGAGTACCAGTGGTTGAGGCCATTCTTCCAACAATAATTGTACTTAAATGTTACACAGTAAATTTGCACAACAAAATTGTAACAATTGTCAGGTTGAATAATAATTCCCAAGCTGCATACGCTATACTGTATGCACCCTCTGAACTTAAATAAATTATTATTATTCAGGTTCATATTACGAATAACCAGTAAGACCACTTTGCAATTGCACAGAAAGCAAGGGAAACGATATTGAGCGTTTCCGTTTCCGTTTCCCATCATCTTACGGTAGGGTATGCGCGGCAGATTTTCGATTATCGTGTCGTGTCCATTTTTTCGTGTTAAAGTAACAGATCAGGAATGATATAAATTATAAAAATGGTAGTGATAGTTAGCTTCGCGGAAAATTATGTTGTCTGTAATGGCTTCTTTCAGGAAAATATCTTATTTCCATCCGGGTAAGATTTGAATGCGAAGCACTTCGGCAGAAAGTGCTTGCGACACTGCCATGTGCAGTTGACCATGTGAAAAGCACGGATAAGGAAGGAAAACGCGTACTTTGTCAAATGTTTGTCCTTGATCCTTGTTAGTTGTAATTGCGTAGGAGAAACGCAGAGGGAACTGATCTCGACAGAAAATGAAGGGAAGAGATGGTAAAGCCTGTATATTTACAGAAAAACTCTATTACTTTTATTATTACTAGGAGATCCCTGTGCAATTGCACAAATTGAAGATATATGAGTGACATAACGTTTTTATATGTTCCCTCAATTTGCACCTTAATTTTCAAAGAGCGTTTTTTTTCAGAGGTGTCCCCTGTAGGCCTAATCCTCCCATACAAGCCAGCAGTAAAAAGACACCTGCAAAATATTTTACCATGCAGAATAATGAAAAAAGTTCCAATAAATCCATGTATTGCAAAAGTTACACCAAAGTTACCCAGGAACGCAACCCCAAAGTAATGAACACAACCCCGAACTGATGCGGATCAGTGTTGCCATTTTAAAATTTCAAGAAAACCTCGATGAAATTCCATATAAAAAAAGTGGCTGAAATACGGAACCGGGAGCTTTCTTTGTATATAGATTACAAAAGTGTTTGTTTCCCCGCCACGCAACGGTAAAGTTCCCAGTGATTGGTTTTAGAAGGAAGTATCTCCAGTAAACTTAGCCCACTTTATATGCAAAGTAAAGTTTACTTTACACTAAATTATTTTCTTTATGATTTAATTCAAATCGCAATTCACACAAATTTGAATTCATTGTAAATTGCGTTCAGATTTGTATGCGTGAATTAAAGAAACTCATATCAAAAATTCATGTAGAATAAAGCAGACTAAAGTTCATGTACGTACGAATGCAAGTCTTGCAAGTCTATAGCCATTCAATTAAAAATATGTATAAAGTCATGTATGTTATGTATACATTATTATAATATGAGAACTTCGCGGTAGACTAAACTGCCACTAATTCCGCCCTCTGGAGTAATATCACCCTTTATTGCATGACATGTTGTCAACATGTATTATGTAACATTTAAGAACCTGAAAATAATTTTTAAAAATTTTTTGGACTAATGAAAAATATTTTCTACACAGTTTTAGGTTTGTTACATATACCTGACATAAAGCAAAACTCCTTATGTAAATAAGAAATGCTTTTCTGCATTGACACTTAGGGTATATCTAATATGCATTTAATTGTGAAAAAATACTTGAAGTAAAAAATATTTACACAGAATTTACCTACTTGATAAATGTGTAAACTATGTTTGTTATCGCGCTTCACGAATGAGTTCTCTATAAATTAATTTTAAATGGCATTTTTCCTCAAAAGTATTCAGGAATTTGATCTTGTCATCTTGGTATACATACGAAAAAGAAAATTCAGTGTCTAAATAAAAAAAAACTGCATGAAGTCTGGAGTTTCTACAATCGACTGCAATTTCTAAGCGTATATGGAGTTCAAAAATGCATTTTTTGCAGTCGATTTTAAATTGTACACGTGTAGACTATGAAATTTTTTGAAGATTTCTATAGTATTTAACAAAGAATTTGGCATTGATCTCCATATCCATATTAGAAAAATTGTTCTCCATATACGTTAACTGTACGTGTAGAAATTGCAGTCGACTGCAGAAAATACATTTTTAAATAGGCCCACAACGTAGAACAGCTTTTCTAATAGTGATAGGGAAAACTAGATAAAGGAAGTACTCTTTGTTGAATTATTTCAAGAAAAATTCATTATCTACATATTTAACTACACACATAGAAATTGCAATCGACTACAAAAACTGAAATCTTGAACAGAACTATACTATGCAATACAGTATTGACTCCTTTATGTTACAGGCCTGGACAGCAAAATCTTTAAATATGTAGAATAAATAATATTCGCACTTCATTTTACATTGATTCTTATGGAAAATTACTTTATTCAATTCGCCTTATCCCCAAAAGTATAAAGACCTATGAAAGAAACACACCCACAAAGCCAAGCGAAGAACATCTAAGCTATATTCGCTCACCCTATGTATGAAGTTATTACGTGTGCGCTGTCCAACGTATGAGCGAATAAAAAAGTTCATCGCTTGACTTGATATGAATGTTGCGAAACGAATCAAATCCATGTGGCAACACCAAGTATGTTACATATGAATGCCATTTTTCAATTACTCCTCATACAAATTACACATTATTACGCCATGATAAATAGATTTCTCTTTTGATCTAATAGATCCTTAAAAGTCAATTCGAATCTATTTTGAATCCATAGCAATTAATTTACACAACAGAAAAGCTCCTTTGAACGAAAAAGGGCAAAGTTTCCAGTACCAAAAAATGATCTAAAAACTTCATATGAAGAAAATGAGGTCGGTGGGAATACAGAGCTTTCTTTGCTTCTGGATTTGTGAATTGGGAGAATTTTCGTAAAATGCGAACAAAACGTTCGGTTATGAACTGAGAAAATTCAGTAACAATCCTCAAGACCTTGAAAATGAGCCTGAAAAACGTAAAAACCGAGTTGTTTTACTTAGAAACGCATAAATTTCGTAATTTTCAATACTTTTGCTAAAATTTTATGCCTGGAACGCCGAGTCTAATTTCCGAGAAAATATCTTCGAAAATTGACCTTGGGGTCGCTCAGACCCCTAGTGAGGATTAAAAATACCACACGGTTAAATAAAATTTCAAGTAATTCCTTAAGCTTACCGCACAACTGGAAACAGAATGAATTGAAAGAATAAAAAATTGGAAATATTTTTGATCTGATAAATCTGCAAATTTTGCTGTGAATTTAAAACAAAAAATTAATTTTAATGATCATATCGGCATCAAAATAAATTCAAATTGCTGATGTTTATTTTTCTTGCTAAATTTGATCGCGAATCTAAGTTAGTTGCATCTACTAGTTCAGCTACAGCCTTAATACTTTCTTAGTGAATCTTGCATCACTTTGGAGTTATTTCACTAGACAAGTGTTATGAACAAAAGGTAGGGCTGTACAATATACTAATCAACAACTTCATGGTATATATATAAATATATCTAAAAGTGACACCGTATACTGCTTCGATAAGTTAACATATGAAACTATGAACTAGTATCGTTACCATATCGCCGAAACTACAAATTTACAAAATCATTGTGTCGAGAAAAACGTATTCAAAGATTTAACAGAAATCGAGTTTTGGGTTTATTTACATAGTAACTGTGTTTTTTTGGGCAACGAAGTTATGAAAGCTCAAAGGAACGGTTCGAATTCATAAGGTACAGAGTTTGCTCTTCTTCTTCTGTTTTTCTCTTTTTAAGTAAACCAGAGATAAATAAAGGCCGTTATTAACTCTAAATTTAAACCAGAGATAAATAAAGGCAATTATTAACTCTAAATTTATCTTAATGTCAGTTTCGCTCACATTTGTGTTTATTTGAATTACTGTAATGAGCAAAATCAACTTTTAAACATGAAAGCTTTCAACAAGCGCCATTTATTTTCCCCTAGAAGACTTAAACAACCTGGTAAGCTTATTAACTGCATAATTTAAACCACTTATTGTATGACAACCACAACACTGTACTCTGCTGCCAAAAAACGTACCAAGTGTATAATATTTTTATGTCTATGCATTTTCACCAACGTTCATTACAGTAAGAGCTTTAATAAGCAGGTTTCGCTAAAATCAGCCAAAATGCAGAATAGGATTTTGGTATGATGTGAACAGTTTTATCGTTCACGTAAGAAATCCCAACGGTCAAAATATGCAATGTCTTAGGCATTCTTCTGTCATATTTTTCACGAGCATACAGTGGGTTGAATTATTTTTAAATCATTTAACTTCTAACAGGTGGTGGGTTATCCCACATGTAATTCTGATATGCCTAATTTTTCAGACCTGCTTCTGTCACTACTCATCGTGAAAAGTACTCAGTGTCACCTAAAGTTAATTCAGTTTATGGCCTTAACAAATTTTTTACTTTCTCTAATCCGTCTTCCAAGAAATTAATATGGCATTTCAAAAGACTAGTCTACCTCAATAAAATTTTTAAGAAAATTAAATGGACTGACTGCTTTGCTTAAAAAATGTTGATTACTGCTGCGTAATGTCTTATAATGGTATGCCGGCATTGCCCACATCTGAAGAAATCTGAAATAAAATAATAAAGAATCGGCCTTTCGAAACTATTAGGTTGGTAAGAAAGCATTATATTCATAATATATTGGTCATTGTTTCCTATAATCTTCCTCCATCTGTTAAATAGGTCATTTATGCCGGATGCAAAGAAAACCCTATCATTTGAAGCTAAGAAGTCTAGTCTTCCGAATGTCCTGAAAATCTTGCAATTATTTTCTATTAAGGAAATTTTGCATTGACAGGAACAGGTGATAGTCAGATGGTGCCAGAACAGGTTAGAAGGGTCGGTGGGATAAAACTTCCTTGCCTGTACCTTCTGCTTCGTCTTTAAAACCACATGAGGTCTGGCATTGGCATGTTGGAAAACAATATCTTTTCGATTATACTGTGCTGGACAAGGTTCGCGTATTTCCGCATCTAAACGAATTAATTGATCATAGCAGAGATCGGCTGTGACAGTTTGCTCTGATTCCAGCAATTCTCATTACACAGGACCTCTGCGATTTCATCAGATGCATAACGTCAGCTTTTACTGGTGCAAATTGACCTTCGGAGTGGCATGAGACTGGGACTTCCTTGGCATAACCTTGGATTTTTCTCGGACTACATGGTTATACATAATCCAGTTCTCGTCACCAGTAACCAAGCGTTTCAAGAAGGCTTCGCTTTGCTGCCGGACAAGAAAAGAGGAAGCAACCGAAATTCAATCTATCAGACTTTTTTCGTCAAATTACGGGGGCTCCATTGACCCCAATTGTAGACAAAGCCAAGCCTGTTCAAGTGGCTTTCCATTGTGGCATGGCTAACGCCTGATATCTTTTCAACCCAATAATGGTTTATTACCCAATGTCCCTAAGACATTGTCATCAAGCTCCTTAGGTCTTCAGTTTCATATAAAATTTAATAAAAGCGTGGGATTCCGGAAGACTTTTATCTGCATAAGATTACATTAATGTAATTACTTTTAAATTTTATTGTAGAAATTAATCACCGTTTACATGTTTGTTCGAATAAACAATATTTCAGTACAATTTTTTATATCCGTCTTTCCCTGTATCTTCTTGGCACATGCATTTTGTAACGACACATCACGCTTTTATTAAATTTTATGTGAAACTTAAGAGTCATACATTTTGAAAATATTGGACTAAATAAAAATTGTTTCCTACTTTTTAGTACATTTAGAAACGCTGTTTTTCTAAATTTTCTATATATATATTTTATTTCATTCCCCGTAGTCTTAAATCAATCATGAAATTCCTCATGTCATGTGACTACCTGGCAAAACTAAAAGCACTAAATTTTTAACGCCTTGCTGTTGCGTGGCACTTTCCATTGGCTTCTAGATTTTTCAAACTGGAAGCCATATAGCGATATTATTCGGCTTAGAAACGCATAAACCAAATGTCGTTTTTCAGTCAAATCAGACTATAAATGGCAAAGTCGCCCGCCATAATCGCCTCGCCATTTTGAATTTCTAAATTTGGACAATAAATTCGTAATCCGTGACCACGAAAACATGCATGTACCGATATCGAGACGAATCGGATCGTAGACCAAGAATTCATAACCCGCATCCCTAAAAACCCCAAGTTATTAATTTTGGATCGAGCTGGGCCATAGACGACAAGATTCATCCACCATATTAGCACCGCCGTTTTGAGTTTATAATCTGCGACCTCGAAAAACCCCTGGTATAGATTTTGGTCGAATCGGACCATATTGGCGCCGCCATTTTGAACTTTTATTACATATAAATGTTAAAATGCATTGTCACCGGAACTTTCCAAAAATCACGAATATTTTCTCATATATTAAAATTTTGAAAATGTATTTTTTATAAAATTCACGCCTTTAATTTGAAGCAAGCTGATAAAGGACACGATTTTTGAAAGCTTTAGTGTTCGTGGCTAAACAAACTAGGCCACAGCCATGTCGATGGGATGGCCCTACCGTCAAAATCGAAATAGTCCTGACTTGAAAAAAGCTGGTGCTTCGCTAGCTATTTCCATCTTCAAAATTTCATGTTTAATTTTAATTAATATTTAATATTGATTAATATTTTGATAATTTGCCCTTGGTCTTAGCCGTTCTCTTCCTTTTTCTCCTACCTTAGACCAGACAATGTTATCTATACCTCTTATAACAGCCCGCATGCTTCAAAGCTATGTATTATCCGCATTCTTTTTCTACTTTTTATTAATAATCCTTGAAATATCCTTGAATTCGCATACTCATTTGAAAGAATCGCTGACCCTTACGGCTATGCTACTGATAAATGATTGAACCGTTTAATGGACATGTAAAAAATGTCCATCCTGGGGTAGAATGAATCGTGTTAAGTTAAATTCACGCAACGCTCAAAACTGTATGATCTCTCAAGCGAGCCCTAAAGCGTTGAGAATTTCAAGCTTTACTAATTTGAATATCTGACGCTTCATATATACAATAATCTTAGTTGGGCAAACCACAGCTTTGTTGTCATAAAGAATACGATAAAGTGACTGGGTTTTCTGCAACAGGTGTAAGAAATGCTTCACTGCATGTAACCAAGTTCTCATTTCTAAAGCTCAGGCCCAAAATTTAAATATAATTCAAATATTTTGACGCGAACAGAACATGCTACATTTTCCAGATTGGTAAAAGTTCCAAAAAGGCTTTCAAGCTCATTAAGGACGAACGTAATATGATATGGGTATAATACCCTATTATCGTTACTTCAATGTGTAACACTCCACCATCGAGGCGTCGATCGTGACATAGTAGAACATCACGATGTTACATGATGTTATGATATTCCCTAGCTTTAGCGGTACCTTAAATAGCCACGATGCCAAAATATGGAATAATAATTAATTACGCTCTGTGATGTTTTAAAGTATAATAAGTAAAAGTTCAATTCATCATTTTCATTTGCTATGTATAAATAAGGTAAAATTTACAAAGTTGGAAACTATAGAAGAGTAAACACATGTCCCATTAATAAAAGCGAATTTAAAGAAATAAAAAAACAATTCCTCTTATATCTCTTTAAGAATATAATTAAAAACTCACCTTATCTTCTTTTGAAGTCAGTAACATATCCAACCACTTATAAATGATACCCTCTTCAGAAAGATAGTTTGAATCGAAAATTGGTCCACAGCACAGCAAAGCTGACATAGCCTATAAAATGTTAAATGTCAATTAAAACTAATATAAATATGTCTTTTTATTTTATATTACCTGTAGCGCGCTATATTGTAATTTTTCTTCATCAGCACTGGTTCCAGTTTGTGACGCAATTCCAAGGGGCTTCGAAAAATTACCACACCAAGAAGCAAATAAGTTAAAAAGACTTCTCTTCAAATCTCGTGACAAGAGGGTAGAGCAAGATTCCACTGTCAATGAATTTTTGTGACTTTAATTCACAAGAATTTATTTAAATTTCTTACATGAAAAATTTTTTATCATTTTCCTTATAAAATTACAGAAGTGGGTCTTCACTTCTCGAATACTTGAATTGTCCTTGTCAGTTTCCGCTTCTAAGTAAAGTCGAGCACCATCAATGTACTCGACAAATGTTGGATGCAGTGACATCGTGTCCCTCTCTAAGACGCAAGAGCTATAAAGTAAAACAGATGGTAGATTTTAATTAAAAGTTCGTTATTTCCTTACCTAACACCAAATGTCCCATTTTCAGCTATTTTCTCCAAAACTTTAACTAACTGTAAACGCAAAGCATCTCGACGTCTTCGCCTCCTCATGTTTTCCTGTTTTCGGTCAACAGCTTCCCGGATGTAAACCACAAGTTCTTCCATAAGATCCCTTCAGATATATATCTGTTAGTTTCTGTACATTTGACATTAGCAATTAAATATAAATTACTTAAGAGCATCGTGATTTATCATTCCTAAAGCATTTACCGCAGCATCTCGGACATCAGCTACTTCACAACGTAATAACGGGACAACAAGTTTATACAAGGCTAAGGGTGAGGCAGATCCCAAAGCGCTCTTATCGCTTCTATCTGCATTCAGAGAGTCAGGGGAGGAACTGAAAACGGTATGAGTTAAGTGTTTAATTTATAACTGTGAATGAAGTTGCTAGCATTCCCGTATCTTACAACTATAAAGTACCTTAGAAATATATCAAGCTTTTAACCCTTTCATTGCATATATCACTTTTATATAAAATATCATTAATAGTAGCACTACTTTACCCGTATAAAGAAAATATGAAACGAAATTGAGAAACTGAATAAAGATCTGACATCACAAGTATCATCATCGACATGAGAACAAATTTTAATAACATTGGTACTTTTTTTCCAGCTGCAAAAGCTGCAATCTACAATTTAAAAGTAAATATAAAATTTGCATAGTATATTCTAACTAGAACTACAAGTTTTATGGATGGAAGGAATTGTTGAGAAAATTTAAATTTATCACTCACACGCTGTTTTTTAAATGTTAAATGATATGTATTATAATATGTATACAATTTTAAATTATTAATAACAGAATTTATGTGATGATAGGAGAGTTATCTTGGTTAATGAAATTATATAGGATGGTGGACGAAAGTTGCAATAATCCCCCAAGTAGTAAATTTATAAAATAACAATAACCGGAACAATTGAGAATGGATATAAATAAGTGGAAAAAATTCTTTGCAAATCTTTACAGGCAGACTGTTTGAAAATTTGCTTATCATCTAGCAAATGTACTTGGCTAAATATTTTCTGATGTAATCCATATATTAATTATGCAAAGAAAGCTTCCGGTCCCGTATTTCAGCCACTTTTTTTATATGGAGTTTCATCGAGCTTTTCTTGAAACTTTATAATGGCAACACTGATCCGCATCAGTTCGAGGTTGTGTTCATTACTTTGGGGTTGCGTTCCTGGGTAACTTTGGTGTTACGTTCGGTGTTTGCCACCGATAAGTATGCAATACATGGATTTATTGGAACTTTTTTCATTATTCTGCATTAAAAAATATTTTGCAGGTGTCTTTTTACTGCTTGCTTGCATAGGAGGATTAGGCCTACAGGGGACACCTCTGAAAAAAGCGCTTGAAATTTAAAGTGCAAATTGAGGGAACATATAAAAACGTTGTGTCACTCATATTCCTTCAATTTGTGCAATTGCACAGGGATCTCCTAGTAATAATAATTACTATAGCAACTCTAACTGCGAAAGAAAAAAACAGTGATTCATCTGGTGATTCAAAGTGGGAACATCATTGGAAACTATGGCTATCCTCGTAGAGTCTCAACCGCCGCTACTTTTGTCCCTTCAAACCACCGCAGACAGGGTCAATCTTATATATCTTGTGAGTATAAAGCCCCCCTTTACCTACCAGATTTTACGAAATTTGCTATTTCTGTTTCGGACTTCACCATAAATAGAACGCAAGACCCACGCTTCTTTTACGTGAATAGAATTGCGATCCTAACAACCACTTCATTGAAATGAAAGTCCTTATGCTCTGTGTAATGCGGGTACATATCTCTTTATATCGTTTGTAGAATTGAGATATGTCGAAGGTGCCAAATTCTGTCTTCACCCATCTCTAGCATAAGTCATCAAGTACCAACTAGACTTCTGACCCTGCAATCTAAACAGATCGCCCAGTGATCTACACTCATTATTCTGCTACTAGTGCTGCCTAATGATGGAATTCTTCAGCAATATGTCGTTTGTTACATTCTTTCACTTACAGTCTGCCTGCGTTTAAATGAGGCAGTTTGGGAAAATTGTGTACAGAAAATGTTAAAATGTTATAAGGAATTTATGCAAATAAAAACGCAGACAAAGTAGCCATTGAAGATTGTACAAATTTGAATGGTCAATAAAATCATCTGATTACGTTTATTTTCAAAACGAGCGTGATATGGGTTGCAGGAAAATAGTCGTCTGACTAAACAACTGGTATTCATATATATCGCCACGCACTGTGCAGGATTTGATCCTACGCCAACAGAGGGGAAAACCTGCAGATGTGCGCCTCAGCCCACTCGGCCACCGATTTTTCTAGTAACCATTAATTTACGGTCTTTTGGAGCCTTGTAAGTATTAAATATGTAAATATAAATTATTTAAATACATATAAAATGTGAGGAAAATCCTCAAGGTTGAATGAATTTCTCATTTAACACATTTAACACGGCTATAGCCTTCGAGCTTTCCGTGTATATAAATGGAGAGCTTTTTTAAATGCGCGTCAATGGGTTAAGAGGCGACCTCTAACCTTAGGCGTTAATGGATTAAATAACTCGATAAATCAAGCATTTGTGCTGTGCATGAATCGTAACATATTGGGTACCAATAGAAAGAAAGAAGTGTATTTAAGTGACTATACTCTCTTTGAAAACTGAAGAATTTTATCAACGCGCAATTTATGAAATATTTTGAGGCTAACAAATTAATTCACGACCTTCAGTATGGTTTTCATGCTCGGCGCTCGATGGGTGATTGATGACTTTCCCTACTCAGCGTTGGCATTATTGTCTCCATAAATTTGGCGAGTCGGGGATAGATGCGCCGGTGTGCCGCAAGGCTCTTTATTGTCTCCCACGCTCTATCTATTCTTCATTAACGATTTCCTATCACTTACTTCCAATCCAATTCACAGTTTTGCTGATGACAGTACCCTTGATTTCACGTATTTGTTTGAATCAGTTGCTGTTGTGGAAAAGAAGGAGAAGGAAGATTGAATTACTCAACAATGACACGAATATTATTCTCGCCGGGGCAGGACTATTTGCGTTGAGTGTACTACATCCAAAACCCAAAGTTGTCTGATTTCTCTCAAAAAGACCCCTAACCCCTCAAGGGGGTAGGCATTCCAAACTCTCCTAACTCAAACATCATAGGGTTTCAGGTATCCAAAAATCTTAGATTGACGGATAACGTCTTTGCTATTGCAAAGAATGAGAAAAAGTGCCTGGGCTTCCTGCAGCGATGCAAGAAATACTTTACCCCATTTGACCTAGTGCTCATTTACAGGACTCATATCAGACTCAGACTTGAATTTAATTCGCATATTTACGCAGGTGCAGGACGTATTACATTTTCCAAAGTCCCAAAAAAAGCTTTTAAACTCATTGGCAACGAGACGATTATCTCTACAATCGATTCTCTGAAGCATCGACGCAAAGTCGCTTGTCTTACGCTCTTTTATCGCTATTTTAATGAGCATTATTCCGACGAAATCTGCGCATTGAGCCGTGTTCATCCCTTTGTTCTCCAGAGAAGACCTAGCAAAACACTGAAAGGAGTCTCGAGCAGAACTATACAAATGTGGAACAGATTACAGTTTATAGTCTGCAATTATTTAAGCAAAATATGCACCGACACTTCCGCTTAACCTCCTAATCTCTTTTCCCCATTCCTACTTTCCTTCCGGCGAAGGGTGTGTATAACATCATAGGGCATCCCTTGAGCTTTGGCTGCACCGTAAAAAAAATCTAGGCGGAATGATTGACACCGTCGTGTATACTATTTTCCGTTTTCTATTCTTTTCGTTAATATATATATATATATAATTCTCTTGAAGAGAAATTTATTCAGTGGACTAAAGAATTCTATATAAGAAATAATAATATGATTATACTATTAATAATATATTATTTCACTCTTGACTCTGATACTTTCCTTTCCTGCTTAATGGTTGCAGCACAAAAAAGTATGGACATTTTTTTGTTGTCCTAAAGTTTAAAGTACATTAGCATACTTTTATATTATACAATTAAACCTCTCCAAAACGGAACCTCTGTAAGGCGGAAAACTCTTTACAATGGAAAAAAACCCCAGTCTCTAGCCCTAAAACTATGATTTCCATACTAAGAGGACCTCTGTATAACGGAACGTCTTTAACGTGGAAAAGGAAAGCTGTTTTACAGTATCGACCGTAAAATGTCAAATATTTTGGCCCTCCCTAAAACGGAATTTAAGAGAACATTTATTATCAATGTTGTTGTTTTATTATTTTTTTTATTTCTCTCTGCTTTGTTTCACTTTGTTTCACTCACTCTCATCTATTTTTTTAAAAACAAAAACAAGTGCTGAGTGCTCCCGTATGTATAGGGAAAATATTTTCTCATTTCTTTTTTCCGTTAAGCTTTTCGTATTAAGCAAATGTATTGGAGTACAGAATTTCGACAATGGCAATGTAAGGAAATTCTACTCGATTTGCTTATTTCACTTTAGCGCTTCAATCTTCAATGTTTTCAACTGGTTGTACGAAGTGAGTGTGATTTTTGAAGGTAACGGGTTTATCTGCATAATAACTGAATCGTGGTTTGGAAGTTTTTTTTTCAGTAATTTGAGTGAAGTACGTACACATTCATGTTTTGTGGTTGTGTTTCTATGTTAATTTTTGTTTATTTAATGTATAAAATTCTATAGATATGGAGCTCTCTGCACATCGCAATAAAACACTATCCTTGAAAGAGAAGTTCGAAGCAATTTTGGCGTACAAAGACGGTTCAAAAAAAAACATGAAAGAATTTTGTAAAAAAATACCACTGGAGGAAAACACAAGTCTATAATATCCTAAAAGATAAAGACAGCATAAAAAGTGAGTGGTTGAATTTAAATATTGTGTTTTATATCGACTTCTGTCAGAAGGAAACCTCCTTAAGCCGGAAAAAATCTTCAGTCCTTCAACGTTCCGTTTTAAAGAGGTTTCACTGTAAAACGCAATTGACTTTAGTAGTAATGATTAACATACTATTACTTGTAACATAATTCAACTTCTTGGATTTTTATATTTCACAAACAACTAAACTGCACCTGAAAATAATGGCAAAGTATTTCATCAATTTAAACATATGAAAATTTATAAATTTATTTATGGAACTTGGGAAAACTATTGTTGTTGTTGTCTATACATAATAGCTTTCCTCATAGGCGGAATATAATATGTGGTGATAAAACGATTGATCAGGTAATGACAATGACATTACTTGTTTGAGATGAATTTATGAATTTCGCTAATTATTTTCATTTGAACACACTTAGGTTTTTTGGTGTTAATTAAGGTACTTACTTTATTTTCAAAGGACGAAAAAAAATTCACAGTTTGATTTTTGATTGTAATAACCTTCCAAGGCGAAAGATGAAAGAAATCAATCGTTATTGAGGCTTGGTAAACTATTTTTCATTTTAATAAAATTAGTATTGATAATTTCTAAAAATTTGGAGTAAATGGTGATAAAGCTTCGTAAAGACTGTTTGGATAATGACTGCATCATCGTTGTGGACAAGTTAATGCTTGAATCGAAACCCGTGTCTAGATATCGCATGTATATCTCTTTCAAGGAGCATTCTCCAATTTTTATATTCCCATACTTCTAAAAGAAATATTGAAACTTTTGAAATGGAAAATAATACTGTTGCTTTAAATTTTAAGAAGCATTCTTTGAAAGAGACATAATCTAAATTCTATAAAATAAAAAACATTTAGAATGCTAGTTTTGCCTTCAACTCTGTTTACCAAAATCTCAGTTAATGTCAATCCATAGAACTGATTTCCCAATTAAATTAAACGAATATCTCTGTAGTAGGATATCACAAACGTTTGCCCTTCAGAAATTAAAAAAAATAATGAATCATCCATTTTTAATCTGTACATCATCTGTTATTTATCTGAATAACAATATTACGGCGCACATTCCGCCGATGATGTTAGAACCAATATTACAGAGCTATAAATAAACCTGCAAAATAGCTCTGAAAAAAATAACAAAATACAACAATAACATGTTCTAGTTGAGTATTTTTTTTTAATAATGATTTTTTCATAAGTAATCGAGTGTATGTTAAAAGCTCATCGTGTTACTTACTTTATTTACGCTTCTAGATGAAGCAATTTATCAATGAAAAAGTTAAAAGCTGATAATTACTAAATATCTAGCACGAACAACTACATTAAAACTATTATTAACTAGCATTTTGCAAAGGCATTCAAAAAAACTTAATATCTATTTTATATTTTGAGTAAATTGTTAATTGTATAAAATTATTATTATGTTTTTACCCAAGTCGCTTTTGTCTAGCTTCTTTTCGGCCATAAGAGAGCGGCAATGTGAATCTTGTTACAAGTCCCTCTGGACCAAACACATTTGACGGAATGTTGTCCAGAGAATCAGATAACGAACGAGAGTCCGACTGGTCTTGCAAACTTTATCGTATAATTCGTTTTTCGTGTTTTATAAATTTGTAGGATTTTTCGAAGCGTTTACAAAAAAATATAAAAAATATATTTTTTGGTTAGAAGGGAAAAAACAAAACTTTATAAACAAAATTAAAGACATTAGAATAAGTGAAGTTTTCAAAATGATAATGTTAGCTAGTATGGACCATGAAATCGACACATATAAACGAGAAGAAATTGAAATGTTGTTAGCAACACGATGATATGAATATAGCAACAATGTGTCGTGTACATATTTATAATAATTGTGAACGTTATTTTAATTTTAAGGGGCTTTATATGGTTTCGTCAAGTACCACTTATATACAGGGTGTCCCAAAAAGTAGTGATAATCGGAAGGCTGGAGGTAGAGCGTCCCTCGGGGAACCCAAATCATCCCCATGTATGTTCTACGATTTTTCTTAGTTTTCGAGTTATTACAAATTTTCGAAATTTTTTGCTAATTACGTGTTGTAAGGGATTTTTAATCATAGCGGTCGAAGTAAGTGAGATGGGCACTTGATTTTTTTACCCGAAATAGCTTAGCAATGCACTTGTTGTATT
The DNA here is from genome assembly GCA_006980735.1 of Dasypogon diadema. Classification (NCBI taxonomy): domain Eukaryota; kingdom Metazoa; phylum Arthropoda; class Insecta; order Diptera; family Asilidae; genus Dasypogon; species Dasypogon diadema. Next base: position 66,008 of record QYTT01095228.1, read on the forward strand.
TAAAAACATTTATTTCAATACACTTCACCATTGTCTCAAAAAATAATGTTAAATTTTTTCTTTTACCAAAACAAAAACTAATTTGAATGTTCTATGGCAATTTTAAGAAAAAAATTGCTTAATTTTTTTTAGAAACTAGTTCAAAAACTTCCGTAGTTCATCAACTTTACATGGTGCAAATTTTATCGTTGTCTCAACGGCATCATACTTAAATTTCGATTCAGATTGTACTAAGTGCAAAATTTAACAACTTTAATTGGAAAGTAAAAATAAGTAAAAGTGAAAATTAAATAAACATAATTATTGGATTTAACCTATTCGAGACCGACTGCACACCGTGTGTGCAATGCATTTCCGAGCCAAAAAGACCGGTTGCACACCGTGTGTGCAGTGATAGTGAATTGCAATTATCAGTCAGTATGGAAAAAGCAGCCGTCAGGACAAGACTGGTTTAAAATAAAAATTATCTTAGAAGTGCGTAAAAATAAAATTTTATGTTGGTTTCAATTTAGCCCCTAAAATGAGTGACCCACAGCCAGGACCATCAGGATTGCAGAAAATGAGCAGTGATAGTGAAGGTGATGATTTATTGTTTGCAGTAAAGAGAAAAAAGAACCGAAATGTTATCATCATCTGACTACTTTAGGAATAAACGTTATTCAATTTAATAATGTGTTTTTATTTTATTTTGCATTGCACACCTGGTGTTCAATCCGTTCCTCGTAATAAAAATATTCAGAGGAGCTACATGCACACACGGTGTGCAATCATCTTGTTTGTACGAAGGGAGTTACAAAGCGACTAATTTCTATTGCAAACATGTTTTTTTATCAAAAATGGTCAATATAAAGCAAAAAAAAATTTTGGATTCTGGGGATGCTCTCCAAAAATATGGGCTGTCTCGAATGGGTTAAGTCGGGTGACTGTGATCGAGAGAGTACATAACGCCTACATGGAAGGTTGTAACCCTGAAACCAGACCTGGCCGACCGCCTGTAATGAGAGACCCTGACAGTGGATGCAGTTGTTGAGGAAGTTGTCAGAGATCCATTATGCAGCGTAAGGGATGTGGAGCGACGAACTGGAATTTCGAAATCACGAGCACATCGCATACTCAGAGAAGAGGGATATCATCCATACCATATTCAAAAGGTGCAGCAATTGAAAGCAGAGGATTATCCCAGAAAAGTGACATTTTGCCAAGAGATGTTGAATGAAAACTTTTTTGATAAAATTTTATGGACTGATGAGTTTTTAATATTCACAATTATCATTCGCGGAGTCTTGGAAATCCGCACCTGGCGCGTGAATCAAATTTCCAAGAACAATTTAGTGTAAATCTTTGGTCTGGAATAGTGAAAGGGCAGTTGAAGGCCCGTTTCGATTACCAGATCGTTTAAATGGTGAGCCCTGCCTCCAGTTATTGACAGAAAGCCTTAATGAATTGTTCGAGGATGTTGATTTAGAAACACGAAGAAATCTGTTATTTCAAATTGATGGTGCTTCGTGCCATTATGCCGACGCCGTGAGAAATTACTTCAATCAAAGATTTGAAAGAAAATGGATTGGCGGCGTGGGCCGATCGCGTGGTCCACGGTCACCCGACTTAAATCCAATCGATTTTTTTGTTTGGCGCTACTACAATGAGCTGGTTTATTGTAAAGAATGCGGAAATTTCGCAGATTTGTCGAGTGGTTTAAGAGCGGTGGAAGAAAACATCAAAAGAAACAGACAAACATCCAATCGACTGAAAGAGAATTTTTTCTGTCGTTGTCGGTTATGTGTTGAAAAGGAAGGTCGGCATTTTGAAAACCTTTTGTAATTTATTTTTATTTAATTCTCACTTTTACTTATTTTTACTTCCCAATTAAAATTGTTAAATTTTGCACTTAGTATAATCTGAACCGAAATTTAAGTATGATGCCGTTGAGACAACTTGATAAAATTTGCACCATGTAAAGTTGATGAACTAAGGAAGTTTCTAAAAAGAAAAAAAATATGGAACTTTTTTCTTAAAATTGCCATAGAACATTCAAGTTAGTTTTTGTTTTGGTAAAAGAAAAAATTCAATATTATTTTTTGAGATAATGGTGAAGTGTATTGAAATAAATGTTTTTAAATACAACAAGTGCACTGTTAAGCTATTTCGGGTAAAAAAATCAAGTGCCTATCTCACTTACTTCGACCGCTATGACCAAAAATCCCTACAACACGTAATTAGCGAAAAATTTCGAAAATTTGTACTAACTCGAAAACTAAGAAAAATCGTAGAACATGCATGGGGGTGATTTGGGTTCCCCGAGGGACGCTCTACCTCCAGGCTTCCGATTATCACTACGTTTTGGGACACCCTGTATAGTATAACGGTATATATAAAATATATTAGCAGCACTGTTAATTACAATATATTTTTATATCATGATTTAATATCTAATTTCGCTACAAGACCCAGAATGTACGTATGTAAAAATGAAAGGAACATATTTTAGTTTTACTGCAGAGAATGTACGAAGTGATATAGCACATAATGATATTCGACTTGACATTAAATTCATTTTGCAAACAATAAATTTTTTAGTACATACTTAATTATCCCGAAAAACCTAGCTAGCAAGAAATAAATATAAATAGATATATCTATCTAAGCTTTATATATGCATACTTTAAACAAATTTCAATAAAATAATCTCTAATTATCCAAATCAGTCTGAAAATGATTACGTTGAAACATTTTCATCTACAGTTTTCGGTCGTTAGCTTTTTCACAAAGTTCCTTTTTTAATTAAAGTTTTAACCCGATATGATTTTAACATACGTAGTGATATTCGAAACGAACTGATTATATTGGATTAATGGGAAAGTAAAATCGATTTTCGTCGTCTGCAAGTTACGATGGCATTACTTGCCTGAAATAAATTTATACCTCCAATTCTTTTTATTTGAAAATTTACATTTGGTAGTGAAGAGTTTTTGGTGCTTGTTATGAGTTTTGCTTTCAATATACGAACAAAATTTCCTAATTTAATTTCATGATGTAGCAATCTCCATAGATAAAAAGTTAAAAAAAATTAAAAATCATTATTAAGATTCGGTGAGCTGTTTTAGTTTTAATAAAATGACTTTAGATAATTTCTAAAATCTATAAAATATAAGGAAAACATCATAAAACAATTGGCTATAGAAATATCACTGCAAGCAACGAGGAACATTAAACATGGAGGAAATAAAAATCGCAGCAATTTGAGAATTCAGTCAAAATTTAAGATATGATATTAAAGAGCTAGATTTTTATAAATGTGGACAGAAAGCTTTTGTTGTGCTGCATTTTTCGAGATCTTTCTGATTTCCGCTTTCGAGATCTTTCTGATATTAGATGCCATTGAATGGTGCAATAATTCGAAGTTAATCAGTAAGTATTAGGTCAATATATATAAAGATTATTATTATTAAAAACATGTATATAATCAGATAGGTTAGTTATTTTGGAGTTACTTGTACCAACTTAAATAAATGATCCTATATAAATTAAAAAAACCCCTTTTTATTAAATAGCCTATATGCATGAAAAAATCAGAAAACCTATTTTCCTGTGTAAAGGACATTTTAAATTATATCAGTGTTAACCCCACCTAAAATTCAGTGACTCAAAACTGAGGGAGAAAACAAAAGGTAGTGGTATGTTTCGCCACCACACTATTCCTGTCCTGAGTAATAAATAAAAAAATTTAAAAAAAAACACTATTAACCGTGTAACCGAATCCTACCTGCATTACATCCACGCATCATCTTTAAAAACAATAAGTCCATCCAACCTTATCAGCTGCACTGATAAGGCAGAGGCAACACCATCGTCTTCCCCGTTATCATCAGTGATCGAGCCAACACCATCTGCATAGTATCACCGATGAGCGGCAGTTCTGTTCGACCCGCTGTTAAGTACACACTTCCCGTGCAGATCGGAAGAGCACATATTCGTTTATTAAATTATATTGTATTGGAACGC
>QYTT01095228.1:103731-117135 GCA_006980735.1 Dasypogon diadema
AGTAAAAAGGCACCTGCAAAATATTTTACCATGCAGAATAATGAAAAAAGTTCCAATAAATCCATGTATTGCATACTTATCGGTGGCAAACAGCAAAGATACCCAGGAACGCAACCCCGAACTGATGCGAATCAGTGTTGCCATTATAAAATTTCAAGAAAAGCTCGATGAAACGCCATATAAAAAAAGTGGCTGAAATACGAAACCGGGAGCTTTCTTTGTATAATTAATATATAGATTAAACTTATTCAGGGCATTCGAAACTGTGTCAAATGCATGGTTAATAACTAGATTAACTGAACGTTATAGGTTTTTGACATCAACTGCCCGCTTAATTCATAGGCCATTCCTCAACCCCTCCTCTGACCTTTCTTGCTCTACAAGGATCCATGCTGGGCCCCTTTCTTTTCAGCATTTATATTAATGATTTTCCAGATATAGTTACGGTTGCAACATTACACCATAGACATACAGCACATCTCAATTAATAGTGTTAATGAATGATTACAGCCCTCTGGATCAGGTACTAGACATAATTACAGCCGCGTAAAAAACCAAAAATGGTCCATTGGTAATTTGCACTACTGATCAAAATTTTTTTCCAGAAAGGTCATGGCAACAGTTTTCTGCGATACTGAAGGTATTCTCCTGTTGGACTTTAAGGAACGTCATACCATTGTAAATGCCAGATATTATGCTAAACTTCTACGAAAACTACGTAAAGCCATTGTCGAGAAATGCAGAGGAAAATTGCCCCGACAAGTACTACTTTTACACGATAATGCGCCCGTAAACAGGGGTGCTATTTCAAAAGCTATTGTTAAGGAATGACTTGGCCTCAAGTGACTACTTTTTATGCGCCAAACTAAAATCAGATTTGCGGGGAAGGAAATTTAACTCCGACGAAGAAATCCATGAGGCGGTTAGGCAGCATTTTGAGGATAAATCTTCAGACTACTATTTTAATGGTATTAAAACACATTAAAATATGTGGAAAATGTGCTAAAATAAAGGAAGAATATATCAAAAAATAACCACTGTATTTTTTCTCCTTCACCCCTCCTTCTACCTTAGGTCACGAATACTTGAACCAAACTATGTATTTTCGCTCCACGAACATTGACTTTCAAATATGGGAAATTTTCTTTATAACCAATTGAAGACATGTAAGCAAGAACAAAATAACTCCACTTTTTTCGTTTTTTTAATTCTTATATTTTGTTTGCTGTAAAAACCGGACTTATGTGTTCTCTTTACAACCGTACTATTCATTTTGGAGTTATCTCGCGTAGTATTTTAGAGCAAAAACAAGGCAAAATAAAACATGAGTTATCTTGTTTTTGCCCCCATGTCTTCAATTATGAATTTTTTTCAAAAACTTATGTTTACTACGAATCCTCCATAGACAGTTTGTAAATAGGTGCTACCCTTTTCTAGATAGACCGGCGTAAAAGTGTAACTGTTTTGTTTATCAAAATGATTATTTTAACTCCTAGGCTACTGAATGACCAAACAAGACAAGCATTATATCTCGAAATTATTTTTTGTTTTTGTCTTAATAAGTAGCAAATGCCTGAGTTATAATCTTCAAGAAATGTTCAAATTGACTCTTTCTGACTGAATGCATAAATGGAGGAATGTTTGTGTTTTTACTATTTTTATTTAGGTTTTCCAAATTAAAGTGTTTTTCAGATAAAAAGGGTGTTGCCCTTCTGACACAATCTGCTTTATACCCATCGCCCCTCTCATATAATTTCTTCTTAAAAGTGAGCCGAGGAATCACTCCTTGAAGGATTAGCATCTTTAACGGGGACACACAGCAGAGTCACTAGTAATGTTCCTCTTATCTTTTATATGTGGCAAATTAATTAGCTGACTAATCACTAGTGAACTAATGATGTAGCTTTTATGTTACACCTGATTGCTTAACATACTTAATATAAGATAAAACTTAACTATACCCGAACTTCTTCAGAGAACAAAACACATCAGGTAAACTGATTGATAATGTACAGACTCAGGGGTGCTTTCAAGAGATAGCAATCACAGAGACCAATGAGAAATCATTTATTTCTTAACAAATGCTGCAGCTGTACCGACTGATTTCGAATCACTTAATTGTTGCTACATCCGACGCCCTCTTCTGTTTAGTCTGTCATCAGCAGGTAAATTTTAGTCGTTGATAGGCGTAGAATCATAAGCCACTACGTGGTTGAAAGACTCAAAAATGTAGTCAAGAAATAACATTATCTAATTTGAGGAGCCAGCAAGCAGATTGAAAGTATTTGGTGCAATTAGAAATCCTGCTTCGGGAGATTACAATAAATATGAAAACTATTTATTAACATCCATAAGAACTCTGCTTTGTTATGAACTTAGGAGATACGATTATTCAATCAATGGTCCCTACAAAATGTTTAAATGGTTTTAGATTGCAGGAGAAAAATAATTTTGTAAAAATCAATTTAACCTCAACGATGTACGCTGCAATTACCCCGCAATTAGAACATACCTGAGTTGATCTCCTCGGTACTTAGATCTTCTAAGTTTTCTTCAACATTTTCCATTTTTGAAATTTCACTCCGAACACTTTAAAAATTGTAAAAACTCTCAATGAAAACAAACTGATAAAAATCACTCCATAATTCACAAATTGCTAGCCATTGACAATTTAAAATTGGCGTTTATCAGCTGATTTTGCGCATGACAACTGTCTTTTGTTTACATTTCTCTGTTCATAAACAAACTTTAACCACTCAATTTAGAGAGTAAATTCAAGAATAGAGTTGCTCAATAAAAGCCGGTGATGACTTGTTATTAAAACAGCATACCTCAAGACGCAGAATATAATCTAAAAATTAACTTTTACTGCTTCCTTACAGTAATTCCGTACATTATTTTCAAGCATAAACTGCATGAAACAGCTGTATCCCACAAACAAAGGCGAAATCACAAACAGGGTGCTATAAATTCGCCGCGGATGCTGCGCACAAACTGCTTAGCCGGGTTCTTTTACAAATTTTTTTTTTGAATTGTTTTCCATTGTTTACCATCATATGACGAGAAATTCAAGGTAATAGCAAAGAAAAAAATTGCTACAAAATGCAATTGGCAGTTCCGAAATTTTTCGCTCTTGTACATTTATTGTTAAGGTTCGAAATTAGAACTCCAATTTCAAATGCTGCATTCATTTTTGGTTTAAATTTATAACTGTCAAAATTTTCACTTCAAAAAATGGTCTCAAATAATCTTGCCGCGTAAAACAGTCAATTTTATAGCTCTAGACGCAATCTGAAGCAATTCGACATTATAGCGCTTTCGTTTCACTGTTCAATAATAGGTTTGTTCAACGAGCCTGAAAGTAGAGCAGAGCAGCTCAGACCAGCTCACTTCAGAGCAGCTGTCAAAACTAAAGTTGGGCAAAAATAAGCAACATGGAGCAAATAGTTCATTGAACACAAATCTGAAATTTTCTAAGCTGAGTTAGGTTAAGTTGCATTACTTTATTCCTTATATATTTTCACTTTCTTCACTATTATTTCTTAAAGAATTCAAATTTTTCTCAAACACAACAAATTACTCCTCCCACAAGCTCTCATTTGCCTGCCCGAAAGTGATCTGAAAAATTTTCAGAGCACAATTGGGCAGCCCAACTCACTTTAGAGCAGGCTCATTGAACATATAGCAGGCCAGTTTCGGGCAAGTTAGAGCAAGTTTTTGGTCTCATTGAACGCAAATCATGCTCGATTTGGCTCCAGCTCAACCTAGAGCAGCTCGTTGAACAAACCTAATATTCGGGCAGTGCATCACTGTTCGAAAGCTTGCCCTTCCCCGCTGGGAAATGTGGGAGAGACGAACACTTTGACAGCGGCACTACGCGAAAAGTGCGACAATGGTGACTGAAATGAAATCCCTATTGCTCTGAATTTAAAAGATATTTCATTAATGACATCATTTTAGGGTTCTTTTGTTCCATAATATATTTATAGCTATATTTTCTTTTTCCGTGTTTGTAAATTTTCCGTTAATTTAGTATAGTAGCAAGAGTTACAATGTCCACAAAGATATAATATTGTCTTTTTGGAGTGTACTCTAGCATGCTTTTACTTGTGACTGTACTGATTGTACTGTCAAAGTGTCAAAGCCGGTCAAAACTTTGACTTTTGCAAGTGCATCTTGGGTAAGGTCCATAAAATCTAATGGAAATTGAGGTGCATCCTTTAACTGAAAACCCGACAGAAGCATGGAGGGAAATATCAAAAAGCCAAAGAGTAATTAAAGTAACAACGAAGCCTCCGGCCACCACAGTGCCTTTTAATAAGGTTAGGATTGTTTGTATGAGCGACACCCATTCCCTGACGCCTTACATCAAATTCGATATTCCTGATGGTGATATATTTATCCACGCTGGAGATTTTACAAAATGTGGAAAGCTCGAGGAAGTTATCGATTTTAACAACTGGTTAGGGAACTTGCCGCATAAGCACAAATTAGTGATAGCTGGGAATCACGAACTCAGCTTTGATTCGACATTCACACATCCTTTCCAGACCAAGTCTTCAGATAGGTAAAATATTTCGTATTTTAGAGACCTTATAGCTACTTAATACTGTTCCATCACAGAAGTAAACACACTGGCTTTTCTATGGTAGATAAAATACCAACGCTTGGAAATACTAAAGAGAATTTAAAAGAAGCAGTTCAAACGCAAAATATTCGTCAATATTTAACCAACTGCAGATATATAGAAGATGAACAAGTGGAGATCTATGGCCTTAAAATTTATGGTACACCATGGCAACCTGAATTCTGTAAGTGGGCATTCAACGTACCGCGAGGTATGCCATGTCTGGAGAAATGGAACAACATCCCCGCCGATACAGATATCTTGATAACTCATACACCGCCTGTTGGTCACGGTGACCTGTGTTGTTCGGGTGTACGGGCTGGCTGTGTGGAACTTCTGTCTACAGTTCAGAGAAGGGTAAAGCCCAAATATCACGTTTTTGGACACATACACGAAGGTTATGGGATCACTTCAGACGGTAAAATTATATTTGTAAATGCTTCTACTTGTGACATTAATTATTTACCAAATAATCCACCAATAGTTTTTGATATTTCTCTACCGAATGGACACTCTAAAGATTAGGATTTAGGTAGTGTAGTTTGCTTCATGACGGTTTAATTTTATTAATTTTTATTCATGAGGTAATCAGCAATTTTTTTAGTACAATGCAGTCATAAAATGCTCAATATTAAACCATTACGCTTTTGTTTTCCAATGAAATTTTATTTACATTACATAAGACATTACAGGTAAAAATAGTTGGATATAAAATATCTATGCTAAAAACATAGATTTATTAAAAATATGTACTTAGTTTTCAGCAGTCCCTTTATGTTGGCGAGCAGAACTTGTAAACTTGTATTTTTCCACAAAACGAATTTACATATTTTTTGCAAGGCAAATTAATAACAAAACGATGTACATTTTCCAATCTAAGATTTCTTTCCGTGGTGATATATTAAAGGTAATTCAATTTATGTGGCAATTTGATATTCACGCTCTGTGGGGTTTAAATACATTTTCATATTGCATAAAAATTTCAGACGACTATTAACACAAATTTTCCCTATGCGGGACACTTCCAAAATATATATCTAGATACAGTGGAATCTCCTAGTGTTGATCACTCAATGGCGATAAGAACTACGCCAATGTATAGAGGTAGCGAATTTATCCCAGTAGGAAATGTATTGTTTACGGAATCAATGAAGTAGCGTATATTGGCAAGGTATTATGGCTACTTTTTGCAATACCTCATCGACTACATATGTACTGCAAGGTCATAAATTTGACGAATTTCATTGATTCCGCGAGAGGAGTGATTTGCACTTTTCGTGTACTTGTGCTGACAAACTTAACTAAAAATGTTTCGTTACTTCGCACTGCGCGAATATTCCACAGAAAAAATGCAATTTTCGTGGAATATTTTGCACTGAAGAAATCTTCGGTGGAGAACTAACACAAGCAAAATGACGTGAAACATTTTTACCGAGGAAATATGGAAGTTTGGATTGAAAATTAATAAAGCAATTAATTAAAGTAGTCAAGAAATTGTTATTAAAAAAATCTGACTTTTTCATGTTCTTGTGTATTTGTACACACATATCAGCAGACTGCACTGGAAATGTTTCATTGATTCCACCCTCAGACGAGGTAACAAAATGGACTTAGTATAGTATAGGTGAAGGAATAGTGCCTATGAGACTCTAAGGTGTTAAAAGCGGAGCAGCAACAATTGTCATGGGGAAATGTCAATCTAAGGCATTCATTCTTTTCCCTGCATGCTTTTCACCTTCAAGAAAAAATGCTTCACTCATCAATACGTATTTTATACACTAGTTCAGGCCCATTTCGTTTCTATGTCTGTGATTCCACCGAATACAAAACCCTGGTACGCCACTCGTGGTTTCAATGAAATTCGACATTAGTCACTGGTGATAGCCTGCATGAAAAATGTTTGTGAGATAATGTTTAAAAGATAAACTAAACGGTAAAGCATTGTAAATTAATTAATAACATAAAGCAACAGGAATATTTTCTCCTATTTCTATATCAAATTAATAAAAGTTAAAAATTACAAATTTGATTGATTAAAAAAATTAAAGTTCACATAAAAATCTCTTTTTAAATTTTGTCTTAACTTAGAACTTCGTACATGTTTATTCGAAATATGGCTGGAATTCCCTGTTGGTATAATAATGCCTTTTCACCCGTAATCAATTTTTATTTTAATGATATGAAAATAAATAACCACTATGCAAAAAAAGGAAAAAGGACTTAATAATAATGACATTTAAATACGAACAAGAACAAGCATTGATTAAGGCGTATTGTTGAAGGGATTCTTAGGGTTTTCTAAAAGATAAAACATAATGGCACTTGTCAAAAAGAAACTTTATTCCTCGGATTATTTTTGGTATATCTACTCACTGAAGACCCCAACTTAACTAACTCTTATTACCTGATTTTTACAGACATTTACTTGGACTTTCTTAAAAACTGCTGATCGATAGAAGAATTGCTTGCATTTCCCTCGCGCTCGTGGCCTTGCATTAGCGATATTTTTTCGATCAGCAATCTTTGCGCGCAAACAATACCTAATCTCGGTTGAATTTACCCACAGAATGAGCTTTTGTTCTTTACGTGTTAAAATAATAAATCAAGCAAACTATAGTCACAAATAAATAAAGGAAACGATCGGCAAGAAGAGGGAGAATCTGAAAAAAAACATATATAAAAATTAAAACAAGCTCAGGTCAGCATTCTTAAGTGAGAACGTCTGGGAGAGTCCTGTGCTAGTGACTCCCCTTTCTGGGCCGATGCCTCAACCACCCACATATCCTGGTGGCCCGGATGTTAAATCAGGATGCCCTAGAAAGCTGGAAGAGAGAGAGAGAGGTTCGGAGGCCCTTAATCCCGTTAGGGGTAGACTAAAACTCTTGGTTTATCTAGGTACGACAACGAAAAATTTTTATTTCCAACGAAATCCCTTTCCGTCACATACATGAAGTGGGAACTAGAGTGCGTACTCTCGCTACTTCACTCTGTTCTGCGTTGCCTGCCTCTTCTCGTTTCTTCCCTCCGCTTTCGTCTCACCGCAAACGCACGATCAGCACGATTGCCGGCGTCTCGAATAGTCGCATTGTTTATTGCCAATCACGCGATCGCACACAACACAAAATTCGTGTCGTTTTTAGGAATTTCTCCTACACAGAAAAAAATTTCAAAGAAAAAAATAAAAAAAGAAATATGCAACTAAACTTGCATATTGATTTTCAACCATATAAACTGTTTAGTTGAATTGTCTAATTCCAATTAACTAATTTGAACACTGAAATATTAGATGAAATTTCAAATCACAATTGATGTTTTATCTACTTAAATAGTAGATTCAAATAGACATGATTAGTTAAAACAGATAATTTATATAGTAGGAACAACCACTTTTTGTTTTCAGAAAAGTGAAAAACATATATTTTAAGTATATGCCTCATTTAAAGAAATTGTTAAATGCTAAATAATTACTATAAATTGCAGTAAGGGGATGTCAGTGTGCTCTGGGCTAGCCCTGGCCGTGCAGGCCAGAGCGAGGACTCAAGCGAACTTCATGCTCTAGGCTTAGCTAGCCCAGAGGCACGACGGAGGAAGCATGTAGCTGAGCGGCATACTTGTGCGGCTAGTCTGGCGGAGAGTGTGGGCCGGGTTCATCTCAAACAGCCATCTCCTCCGTATCCCTGGCAACCAGAAAATCATGCCACGTACAAAAGCAGGGAAAAGGAAAAGGATAAGGAAAGGAAAAAAGGAAGATGGGGAGAACCTGAAAAGCAGAAAAGAAATAAAAAACAATAAAAAAGAGGTGAAAAGGGAGGACCCGGTGGCCTGGTCCACGAGCCTCTACCTGCTGACGCTAGGGAGAGTCAGGTAGTATTGACTCCCCCATGGCCAGTGCCCCATCCACCCACGCATCCTTGGTGGCCCGTGTTGCTAAGGATACCCTATAAACCTATAAGAGGAGAGAGAGAACTAGTGGAGGCCCTTAACTCATTATAAGAAACGGAAAAACTCACTCCCTTCTCATGACAAAGCTTTATTCCAAAAAAATAAAGATTGCAAATGACCTACCGGGTACTTAATTCCTATTTGCCCCAAGAAACAAGACAATAAATGCAATTATAAAGCGGATTTCTTAACACCCGGGGGCGGAAAGAATGAAATCAATAAAACACAGCTCAATTACCCTTATGTAAGCTCTTTATTCATTCGAACCGTTCCGTCCAAAAAACTCCGCTTAACTGCCCATCACACCACACTCGGTGGTCGGCCCTACCCCTTCTCTTACTGATGCGTACCCCGGGTTGCCAGCAACCCGATGGCAAGGGATGCCAAAATTTCTTCTACCGCCGACATGGGAAATTTCTGTCTCACCGTTACCTTGTTCAGTGCGCGATAGTCGATGCAAAACCTTTCACTACCATCTTTCTGCAACTTCCCTGCAGTCTTCACTATTTTTACCTGTGGCTGATCCAGCACCACGACTTCAAATCATCGATGCGTATTTCCGTGTACAGTTTGCCTAGCGTTCGGCATTCTCCACCAGCAAACCCTTTTAGATTCACCCGATGAGCGTCATATTTCATCCTATTATTTTCCGTGATTCCTTGTTGTAGAGTTACACAATCGCTGCCGAGGTCTACGAATGTTTTTATTGACTTTCCCTGTACGGTGACGTCTCCGATTCCTTGGGGGCAATAAAATTTACCCTGTGCTGCCTCGTCTGGGTATTAAGGTTTCCTTTTTCTATCTTTTCTTTACAGTCGAGACGAATATGTCCCCGCAAATTGCATTTATAACATCTTTTATTGGAAACAGATTCATCCAGTACTGGTGCTCCAATCGCAAGCTTGGGTTTCTGCTTATTGGCCTTCGAAACGTAACTGGTCGAAGGTCGTATGCTTGCAATCCATCGAATTTGATCAATGACTTCATCGACTGTTCTGGCTTTTGACGCCATTAACCCTTAAACCATTTCCGTGTCCCTTAATCCTCCGATTATATATTTTACGAGAGCATCCTGCGTAACTCCCCCTTTCTCAGCTATCGCTTTCATTACATAAATGTATTCAGTGAAGTCTTCCGTTTCCAGACATTTGCGTTTGTTAAGCTCCGCATGAATATCGGCTGAATTAAATCTTGCTGGGAACATCCTGCAGATTTCCTTTGCAAACACTTTCCACGATGTTGCAGCTGTGAGACTACTATCGCACCATACTTTCGCAGCACCCTTAAGTTTACTACAGGCGGCTACCAATAGAATCTGCTCGTTCCACTTGTAGACGTTCCGCAGAGTTTCGAGTTTTACAATCCATTTTTCCGCGCTGAGACTGGATCAAATACTGAAAGCATCGCCGATATTTCGCTGACACTGAATTTTTGTCTACTTCTATCTTTCTTTTCCAATTCTAAAATTCGCTTCTCTAATCTTAACACATTCCTTTTCTTTGCGTCGTAACTCTAGTTCCAACTTCTCGTGAGCTTCCCTTTCATTACCCTCAGCTTTTTCCGTTGCATTCGCATGATGTTCGTTTGCATTCTGGTACTCAATATTTGGTTGCACTGTAAAATTCTGATCGTACTCACCATCTGATGATGTATCCGCACACTGCTCGTCTTCAGAGCATAGACTTTCCTCTTCATTCATTATACTGTGCGCTGCGGTTGTAGATAGCCCGAGTGCCCGTAAATGAGATTTTAATTCATTAACTGACACCTGTTTCCCCAATGCCCACATTGTTTACGTTTTTTTTTTTCAATCAGATTTCTTCTGCTCAGACAGTCACACAGCTCACTAATCGCATGAATCTACTTTGTGGAATAAGCACAAATTAAGTTCACCGTACACAGTCACCGTGCTGTGGGTATTATAGTAGATATTCCTGCACCTTCTCACTTTGTTCACCCCCCACCGAAAGTGTATTTCTTCCAACTTTCGATGGGTACGCTCGCGCGTACAATATCCCGTTACTTTTCAGCGTCGCGTCCGAGATTTCCACGGAAAGCGAGAATTTTAACGCTGACATTCGATACGGTCTATACTGCGCAGGCTTGTCGTCGGTTAGCTCTATTTTAAGTTCGTATCCGGCTGCACAACCTAAATCTTTAATACTTGTTGCGAAACAGTCTTTAAATTCGCTCAGCTTTTCCTTTAATATTCTTTCTTGTTTATGAGTCAGTTCATTACCCACATTGATTTTAACATGTTCCCATCTTCTTATGTCGGTTTGATCTTCGTTTTGTTGCTCGTCTTCCTTTTCACACCTATTTTCACGGGCTAAGATCTTCCTTGGGTTGATGCAAAGATCCCTATCGGACGCGTTCACTACAGGTAAAATGCAGTCACCATTCCTATCACATTCGACTACGCAACGCAAAATGTAATTTTCGTTGCACTCCTTCATTCTAATGCTTGTATCGACAAATAGCTCTCCTTTAAAGTCGGCGTGGCATAAAATATTTTGAGAATGTTTCGGTGGAATTACCACGGCATTTTTCGCCCAAATCGGAATTTTTAGGACCGGCAGTTCTACTGAACCTGGTAACTCATCATTAAATTGTTCATAGATTCTTAAAATGTCCTTGTTTTTGTGCAACACTATGTGCTTTTGTTCCGTAAAAAGTTGGCCAATTATTACTGGAATAACTTGTACCGTATTTGGTACTACCGAAAAGTCCGTTGCTGCTGTAGCCTGATCCAGTTGCACTTTTGCATTCTTTATCTTCCCCTTTGTTAGTATTCTCCCACCACCTATTCCTTTAATTAGCTCAACATCCTTGCTTAGATTCTCTCCTAATTTATAAGCTAAATCTTCTCTCATCGTATTGACACTTGCACCCAGATCGATAAAAGCCTTACTTTCCACACCATTTATAATAACATTCATAAAATATTTATTACCTGTTGTCTTTTCCTTCTCTAACGTAAGGATTTGTCTCCGCTGCTTTTCCTGTTGTTTAGTACAGTCTCCACGATGATATTGCGCACATTTTTCACACCGTTTTGTTTTCTGAGGACAGGCAGGTAACAGATGATTTCTACTTCCACACGCGTAGCACTTCCGATGATCGTCTTTTAATGAAAATGACCTCCTACTGTCACCACTACGTTGCCGATTAACATAACTTTTAAACACTTCTGGTTTGCGTTTCTTAAAGCCGCCATGAACTCTCTGTTCACCTCCAACGTCTATAGCTGTTTATATAGCGACAAAGTATTTTCTTTGCCGCTGTGCTGTGCTTAGGTGATACACCTAGCACTTGATTGAAGATTTGTGCTTTGGTACGAACCAATGCACAATGGTAATTTCACTTGAAGCACTTCCTTTGTCCAGCAAATTGATTGATTGATGATTGCACTGTAATAATTAAAACTGTCGACCGAAGAAACTGTACAACTGAATAAAACGACCGGCTGTCTGATCACGACTGACTTTATTTTGTTTCCTCAAATATGACTTAACCTATTCGAAAAACAATTTTCTCACCTAAACTGCTTAATCGTCACTTATGCAATCGTAACAAAACAGTTTCATATTATTCTTGAGGGCAGAGCTGTGGGAACGACACCACAGACGTAATCTGATCTCAAGAATTTCGTGTGCATGGTTTGTTTTGATAATAGCGATTTGCACCGCTAATGTTGCACTGGAATTACGATAACGTTGCACTCGAATGTGGGAAAAATATTTTCTGTGTGCATCTTAACATCCTCCCCGCGTTGAGCCGATGGCTCAAGAAATAAGTGATTATAAAAAATATCAATGTATCGTTTACGTAAATTAATTAAGAAAACCGGGAAATGAAAAAACTACATGTAGCTAGGGAGATGTAACTTTAAGGCTATGAAGGTAATATGCTTTACCGTATGTCTACGTTATATTATTCATCTAACTGACTCTTAAATAATGGTTACACAAGTGACGATTATGCCTAAAATCACATACTTATATTACAAATTAGACTGTATAGCAAAATCTGATGATTGCACGGCTCTAGGGCGAGGTACTGGAGCATGAGTCGGAACTCCCTTTTGGCGATGGAGATACCATTTCAGAAGTAGATAAGAAGTTATGACGAGGCCCAGGATAAAACTTGTGTAGCCAATGCTAAAGTGATGAACATCTTGACTTGAGGTGACGGGAGGAAGGATCTCGGTACGTTTTAGCTGATCAATTTGCTCCTTAAGTTTTGACAGGTCCTCGACAAATGTTAGCCCAGATGATCGTTGATATGTCCATACTTCCGCAGGTGCTGCTTTTATTAACTCTGTTAGATTTTTAGAAAGTAACATCGCCGTCCTGCTTTCAGAAAAGTACGAATTGTGAGCCTGGATTGTAGCTTGTTCATCTTTAATGGCGCACCCACGAGTGATATTCAAGATGCCCACTCCCTTTAATTTTTGTGCCGTTAAGTTGAGACCGCATACGACGTTGATTATGACCTCTGTGTTCATTACATAGATCCAGTGATTTGGTCGTGATAGCTGTATCCACCGCGGTGCAGTCTTGGATTGTGTTATTTTGCAATTTTCCGGACGTATTGCATGTGTTAAGTATCCTATTTCGCATGAGGTGACATTAGATTCCTTGCGGTATAAAGGATGCTGTTGATTGCACATGTATAATGAGCGCCTGATAAGGATACACCGATGGAGTTCTATCTCAGACATGGGATAGAATAGATCACGGTGTAAATTCACTACAAGATATTTCGTCGTTGGTTCAATAAGTAGATATGACTCATTCACTGGGACAAGAACTGGAACCTCTTTGAAACATTTC
>QYTT01095228.1:120207-133165 GCA_006980735.1 Dasypogon diadema
TTTTCTTTGCCTCACTTTTGTATGGCAGCATAGACCGGATTTATTTGATTTATGCTGCCGGTTGCATTTTCTTATCTTCCCCTGAATTTTCTCGCACGAAAATTCAAGGGGACATGCAACAAAGTGAGTCAAATTTTATAATTTTTATTTTTTAATTATCAAGTTGCGCATTCCGATTTGTTTAAATCCCAGTGGGAAGGCGCAACAATGTTGATTTTTTACGGTCTCGGGCATAGGATATCGCTGACAGTTGCATATTCCTGTGGCTTTGCTTGGATTTTAATCCAAGCGGGAATATGCAACTTTGTATGCCCATTTATAATTTGATTGATTAATTCCGATATCGGGTTGAAATCCGATATTTTTATATACAACAGATCTAGCTAAACCAGTGACATGATCAGTGCACTATGTCTTACATACAAAGTCCTTTAACAAATAGTTCATTCAAACCTG
Organism: Dasypogon diadema; assembly: GCA_006980735.1. NCBI lineage: Eukaryota > Metazoa > Arthropoda > Insecta > Diptera > Asilidae > Dasypogon > Dasypogon diadema. The sequence continues at coordinate 120,664 of QYTT01095228.1, forward strand.
TCGAGAAAATGTCCTACCGGTCGACCTTGATCCGTCTACTTTAAGTCTGATAGGCGAAAATAGAATGAATATATTAGGATATTTTGACCAAATTATTTAGGGCCCCCAAAAAACCATGTTTTTTTTCCTGACTCCCAGTTGGATATATATATTGGATAAACCGCGCAGGATCACGGTCAACTTACACTTTGACTCTTTGAAAATAGAAGGGAACTCTCATCAGAGCCGATAACAAGTCCTAGGACTTTCCTTTCTCTATTCATATACTACTTAAATTTCAGTTCAATGCAAAAATAATCTTTTTTTTCACAAAGTAAGACACATTCAAATTTCTAAAGTGGCGAAGGCTGTTTACACTTGCTAACAAAAATTCTAAGGTTCAGAATTAATAATGTTAATGCCTGGTTGTTTCTGCGTTTGCTTCCCATTGCTGGTGAGGAAGAATTAAGGGATAGGCTTCCCTATATTAAATTAAGAACGTCTGGTACCTTGAATGATATTTTCAAAGTTTGTTTGTTTAATAAAAATGCATATCAGAAGAATACTTATCAGAAAAAAGGCAGCCATATAAAACTGGTGCCATTCAACTTAATCCTGGTTGAGTAAGATGCTCAGTCCGCCTTTATATGTTAATGCCTAGTTGTTTCTGCGTTTGCTTCCCATTGCTGGTGAGGAAGAGTTAAGGGATAGGCTTTCCTTTATTAACTTGAGAACGTCTGGTACCTTAAATTATATTTTTAATCTTTGTTTGTTTAATTAAAATGCATATCTGAAGAATACTTATCAGAAAAGATGCAGCCATATAAAACTGGCGCCATTCAACTTAATGCAATCGATTAATTTCTGAGATCTACGAGAGCCTTTCGCCGCTTTGATTAAATAATAACATTATCGAGATAAAAGACTAGCTATTTTTCTACAGCACTACCTAATCCTTATAATTCGATTTCTAAGTAGAAAATTTAAGAGGCGCTGATATATACATATATGCACTTCATGAGTCGTGGAATCGTGGTAAACTATTCCTTTGCTTTTAGACAGAATGTGATAGAGGGAAACGCAAAAGATTTATCTACACTTAAAATTGAGTAAAAAGACGAGCTATGAATGAAACGAAAATTTCTTATACAGAACTACGTGGGAGGGGCGAAAGAACTGCTGTGTCGCACCTTACTTATTTTCTACACGATAACAAAATTGTAATAGAAAGGTTTTACCGACCTTAGGAGCAGGATCTTCTTTACCTGACCGTTTCCCTATACGCGAATCTTGGCACAGTTTCTTCCCTGTCCAACGTCGCAAGCAAACCCCGGGTCCTTGTCGCTCCTTGGTGAGAAGAGGAGACTGTGCCTCCCACACCAGTCCACCCTTAAATCCTGGGTTCAGAGACGTCTACCGCTCCTGCCTCGTTTGTTCCCTCTCCCTCCCTTCACCTTTTCCTTCGTTTCTGTACCAGGTATCAATTGATAATGAGATTCGGAGAAACTAAATTCAAATTTAATTACCTTCGTAGATAATCCTTAGAAGAGCTCCGTTCTTTTGATTCTTTGCCCTGTTGCAGTCTTGGAATTTCTAGGGCGACTCCATCTCAACGAATTTGTTGCTGTTCCCGCTGGATAATCATTCGCTTTTCACACAATTTCTAAGGTTGGCACTTTGCACTTGAGATTACCACAATTTCCCAAAGATATGGGATAGTAATTATACCTTGTCTATTAACTGTTACCACTCACTGCACTACTGGGCAGTGTAACCTTTTTTCTAGCTTGCAATCAAAATCCCGTATGCGCGAGGATTCAATTCTTTCTGTGCCTCATGCCATCCCGAACTTTTCCGCACTTGTTGATAAGAGCCTACATTGTCGTATTCCGTGTGTTAATCTGTCCTGCAATGTGCAAAACACTCACATGTTCAATCCATGCCTTAGTAGTGGTGGACGCCTAGAACTTTCCTTTTGTCTACGAAAGAACGCGTCATCACCTACCGCTAATTACTCCGTATCTCCGCTAGTGTAAGTAATAATTCTTCGTAATACTGTCGGAGTGTTTTGGTGGTAGCGGTTGAGCAGAATTTACCTTCTGTCGCTCTCCATATACTAAACAATTAAATGGGGACCGGGTGAAAATGAAGAGGGCTAAAATTCCGGCTTTTAAAATTTCAATTTGTAGAAAACATGAACGACTTGCTAGATTTAGATATTTCAAAACGCAAGAGGACTAACTATGACTCGGATAGAAGGGAAAATACACGATTATATCTGCACTTCCGGCTATGGAAAACTCCCTACGGTAACACTATTGCCAACCTCATTTGTTCTCGTACCCTGTTCTATTCCTTCTTGGCCGTCAGCTGGAAGCTGTCAACCGGGAGTGTGGATATAACCACAACAAGCCGCCATGAACTCTCTGTTCACCTCCAACGTCTATAGCTTTTAGGAACTTGAGCAATTCCTGTGGGCTTTGATAGTTTCCAGCTTTCGCAGCGATTTGGATGTTCCTTTCTAGTATTCCTGCTATTATACAGGACGTAGCCTTACGACCTTGTATTTCACACAAGTTAAGAAGTGCCAACTTCTCATAGTAATAGGCTGACATAGTTTCGTTTCCTCGCTTTACCCTTTTCATCATATTTTCCAAGGTCGCATAGAAATCCACCTCGTTCTCTAAGCACGCACAAATTACTAAGTCTACTGCTAAGTCAATAATACACTACACTTTTATTTTGCAGTCAATGGCTGAATCTGGCGGTATAATCTCACTTCTGAAGTTATTAAAGTGTATAATGATAAATAAAACTATCACTAAGCAAAATGAAACACTGAGTGATCCAAACAGAAGTTTATTACTATCTATCTCGATGTGTTCCGGTCATCCGGGCGCAGAATCAGCCACTTTCCTGGAAAATAACAAAATCGCTATTGAGTACAACAGACTCAGTGGGAGCTCTATTCAGCTTAAGCTACCATTCACACGCTACATTTATTCTCGGCCATATCTGGGGCGGACATACCAGCCCCTCGGGGAGCGCGGACATATCAGTCCTCCCTAGAAGCGCGGACATACCAGCGCCGGCCGGAACGCGGACGAACCTGCGTTAATTATAACACACGGATACAGGCACTCCCATAATTACTATTATCTACTTCTACTGGCTAACTCTAATCAATCGCAAACGCCACCCACCTTAATCCTTTAACTCAACTTTCCATCCGATATCTCGCGGATTACTAGTGAACTGAGATACTGGTGCGCTTCATCTCAACGCCTCACCTCCGCTTTGTTTACAAAAATCTAACCTCCTCATATTTCCTGTTCGTTTCCTTTAATTAGGTAAGCGTGAGGTCTCAAGGAAAATCCCAGGCGACAAGGTAACAAAGCGGCACTAGTTCTAAATTCTTCCTTTTAGTTAAACAAATAGCGGCTTAGACAAGAGTTATTAAAGAACTTATGTTTGTGCGGACTGTACTAATAAGGAATGGGGAAAGGGTCGCTACTTTATTACCGTGTCTCGACGCCTACAGCTCAATTACCCTTATGTAAGCTCTTTATTCATTCGAACCGTTCCGTCAAAAAAACTCCGTTTAACTGCCGATCACACCACACTCGATGGTCGGCCCTACCCCTTCTTCTCTTACTGATGCGTACCCCGGGTTGCCAGCGTTACACAATTTAATAAAATCTGGGCACCAACTTTCTTAGTGAATTGGCGAATGTTAGCATTTATATAGCTCTACTGCTTTCAAAGCAGTGATAATTACCCGAGATCTATATAAACCTAGAGAACTGAATAAAATAATAAATATAACCCAAAAGCTTACTAGGCTATCTATCAGAAAACACTTCGAAGTTAGGTAATATATATATATACACTATTGCATATTTAAAACAAAAATTGATATGAAAAAGGAAAACAAATATGTTTAACAAAAGATTAATCTAAAAAAGAAAAGAAAAAGAGAGAACCAACATAAAATATTAGAGGATGAAAAGTATTCAAATGCAAGCTTCCTAAAGCCACTGACACGAGTACAGCTTCTGACGACATTAGGCAAATTATTCCACAGTCTGACAACATGAACGAAAAACGTTTTACTACTCACTAGATACTTGTAACGAGGCATAAGTAATTGATTATTTCTTATATATCGAGGTATCGAGGGCTCAAATTATTAATTATTTTAAACATGAGGAAGCAGGCGCGAAATTTAAGAAAATTATTCAAGGAGTATTTCAGTATATTGAACTAATATTGCGAAATATGATTAAACCGACTCAACCCATATATGAAGCGGGCGCACGCGTTATATGCGACATCGAGTTTTCTACTAGTTCTACTATCTAGACAGTTGAAGACTTCACAACCATATGTGATGATTGGCAGTGCAGAAGCTCTAATTAACATAAGCCGCAGATCAGTAGGTATGAATGCAGCAAAATACCATAACCTTCTCAAAATACTATAGATTCTACCAATTACCGCATTAACATGAGAATCCCAAGACAAAGTTCTGTTAAATATAATATCCAAGTTTTTCACCTTATCACAAAAGGGAAGAGTGACACCGTCTAACATTACACATGGCACGTTAGTTAAATTAAGGACTTTATTATATATAATAATTGCCTGGGACTTATCTGGATTAAGCCTGAGTTTGTTATCTGAAGCCCATTGATATATTCGCGATAAATTCTGATTTGCAACAGAAATACATTCAGCAAGTGAATTGGGATTAGCAGGGAACATAATTTGGACATCATCAGCGTAAAACTGGATGAAGCCTGAACTAAGTGAGTGTGGCAAATCGTTGATGTAGATAGAGAAGAGTAGAGGACCAAGAATAGAACCCTGTGGTACGCCTGCCGGTAATTCTAGAAACGTTGAAATCTTATTGCCATTACATACAGCCTGTTTCCTACCATGAAGGTAAGAATGAATAAATTTGACAGCACCCCCAGAAAACTTAAATTCGTATCGTAGCTTGTGACATAAAATATCAAAATCAACACAATCGAAAGCTTTTGAAAAGTCCAAGGAAATGAGTAACGATCCAATACTTTTATCAATATTTACACGAATTTTTTCAATAAGATATATCAAACTGGTAGTGGTGGAATGCTTAGCTCTAAAACTAGACTGGTATTCATAAAGTATATGATTGAATATATCGTTGATGTATTCAATCATCTGCGAGTGAAGAACTCTTTCGTGTATTTTAGCACATACGCTCAAGATGCTTATGGGCCTGAAATCATTCATTTCACTAGGAGAGACTTTTTTGGGAACCGGAACCACTCTTGCTAATTTCCATTCATCAGGAAAAACAGATGTTGTAATAGAGGTATTGATAATATGGGTTAGTGGTGATACAACAAAGGGTAAAATTGCATCAAGAAAACGGACGTCAATGCAATCTAAGCCGATAGAAGTGCCTTTGATTGATTTAAAAGCACCGAAAACATCATACCAGGATACAGTCGGTATTGATCCCCGACCAAAACACAATTTCTCTCGCCCTTGATTTCGTCTTTTCAATTCCGCCATGAACTTCATGTAGCTTATTTAGAATTTCTTTATGACATTTATGTGGTATTACAATTTTCTCATCTAAAAATATTATGGCGTTTTCTAATATTAGATCATTTTTAAATTTCCAATAGATTCTTAGTTGTTCTTCTAATTTTTGTTTGCTTTCAGGCCATCCGTTTAGCTAAATTTCCTTCAATCTTTTCAGAACACTATCTTTCTCCGTTCCCCTTTTTAATAGATTTAACTTGTAATTACTGATATTTACTGAGTGAATAACTTCGTTAACATCTTCTATTTCATTCCCTTTTTCATCATTACTATAATAATATCTAGATAGCATATCAGCTATATATAAATGTTTACCAGGTAGAAACCTAAGTTGAATATCATACTTCATAATTCTTATACGCATTCTTTGTAACTTTGCGGATGCAATTTTGTGGATATCCTTCTTTGCTATACCTCGTAGAGGTTTGTGATTGGTTATGATTGTTATTCTACGACCATATTTCCAATTATGAAATTTATTACACGCGTAGAAAATCGCTAACATCTCCTTTTCTATCTGTGAGTGTCTCCTTTCTACCTCAGTTAAACTTCTCGAAGCAAATGCTACTGGTTTACCTTCTTCAAGTGGGCAACATCCTGGGCCCTCCTTACTGCTATCGCATTGTAGTGTTATCTCCTTTCGCCCATCAAAGTACTTCAAGGTAGGTGCCTCCATAATTAGCTGTTTGATCTTTTCAAGACACTTGGTGTTTATATAGCGACAAAGTATTTTCTTTGCCGCTGTGCTGTGCTTAGGTGATACACCTAGCACTTGATTGAAGATTTGTGCTTTGGTACGAACCAATGCACAATGGTTAATTTCACTTGAAGCACTTCCTTTGCTGGACACTGATTGCACTGTAACTAATACTTAAAAACTGTCGACCGAAGAAACTGTAAAACTGAATAAAAAACGACCGGCTGTCTGATTGCGACTGACTTTATTTTGTTTCCTTTAATATGACTTAACCTATTCGAAAAACAATTTTCTCACCTAAACTGCTTAATCGTCACTTATGCAATCGTAACAAGACAGTTTCATATTATTCTTGAGGGCAGGACTGTGGGAACGACACCACAGACGTAATCTGATCTCAAGAATTTCGTGTGCATGGTTTGTTTTGATAATAGCGATTTGCACCGCTAATGTTGCACTGGAATTACGATAATGTTGCACTCGAATGTGGGAAAAATATTTTCTGTGTGCATCTTAACACTTGGTATGTGCCGGTAACCATTTATGCCTAATCACCAATGCACGTACCAACCACAAACCAACCACTAACCATTTAGCTGACAAAACACGTTTGGATACGTTTTATCAATGTAAATGTGAACTGCCAAAATGCAAGTGAAGTGATATTCTATTCTTATATTAGCTGCGTTCTTTTGGCAGCAGAGTACAGAGTTGTCATACATTAACTGGGTTTAATTAACTCGGTTATTTAATCGAGTTAAAAAGCTTACTGGATTATTTAAGTCTTTTATGGGAAAATAGATGGCGCTTATTGAAAGTTTTTGTGTTTAAAGGTTGATTTTGCTCATCATAGCAATTAAAATATAAACTAATGTGGGCGAAACTGATATTAATATAAATTTAAAGCTAATAACGATCTTTACTTATCTCGAGTTTGCTTAAAAAGAGGAAAAGAGAAGAAGAAGAATTAGCTATATACTCCATGGATTCCAACCGTTCTTTTCAGCTTTCATAACTCTGTTGCCCAAAAGAACACGGCTTATATTGTGTTCTAGACGATGGTAATAATTTATCGTAGCAAAGTGAATTTGAAATGTAAATATAATAATAATAATAAAAGTATATTTTATAGTTGTAGTTAATATTCTGTTTGTTCCAAAGAGACGAATATGCTTCAACATATTCCATTAGTTGTTCTTGCAAAGGTTCTGAAAGTGCAAATATGTAACAATATATGCTAAATATTTCTCAAAATATTACTATTTACTTACCGCTCCAAATAAAAGCCATCTCGATAATTTAATTTAACCTCACTTTATTTGTGATATTTACAATTTTTCATGTTCTAAATACGTATCCGATATCAGAACCAGTGCTAAAATCCGCTGAATTTTATGAGGCAGTTCAAATGATTTAACTCACACTAAGAAAAAGTTGACCCATGCCAACCAAAACACGAGCGAAACGGTTGACCAAATTTGCCATGAAAAGGAAAGGGCTCGAGAGATTTTGGTTGGTTGGTTGGTGGTTGATTCGTGGTTGATACGTGCATTGGAGATTAGGCATTAAAAAGAACATTTTTTTCTTAATAATTCCCTCAGTGGACTTGATTTTTCTGCTAAGCTCGTTATAAATTGCCTTAAATACGAAACCATGCCTAAAAGCTTCTGTAAATATTTTTTGCATTTTGGATTTCCAATAGATTTTATATCTTTCATACGATTTAGATCTATACTCATGCCTCTATTAGAAAAAATGTGTCCCAAGAAATTTACGCTTGATACTCGAAATTGGATCTTTTCACGATTGAATTTAATATTAAATTTTCCGAGCCCTTTCTAATACCGCCTCTACTATTCTATCGTGTTCTTCTATTGTATTTGCTGAGATAAGGATATCATCGATATGAACGATGACACTTTCAATATCTTGAAAATGCCTCCCAATATTCTTCTGAAATACCTTGGGGGCAGTTTTAAATCCGAACGGCAACCTGAGAAAACGGTAACACCCGAAGGGCGAATTAAACGTACATAGCTTGACTGACTCTTCACTCAGTTTAACCTGCCAATACCCTTCCTTCAAATCTACAACTGTTAGGAAGTTATTATTCGCGAGTTTAGGGGCAATTTCTTCTAATGTTGGAATGAGATATTGTTCCTCTTTTAGTTGACTATTTAGTGTTTGAGGATTTAAACAAATTCGTATACTCTTATCTGCTTTCTCGACTAAAACTATATTAGAAACCCACTCTGAACTTCCTTCAACACTTTCAATAATGTTTCTTTGTGATAACTGTTCTAGGTAATCTTTAAGAGGTTTCATTAAGGCCTGGGGTACACGTCTTGCAGGTATAAATATATAAATTTCTGATATGCATGACTTCCATCTACTATGCACTTTATAACGGTTTCACCAATTGACCACACTTCACCACCACCATACCACCTGTAACTTTACACTTGACCGATTTAAATGCACATCTTTCATTTTCCTAAATAAAAATAGTGGTAGGAGACCAAGCTTAAACTTAACCAGTACATTCTGCACAATGATATTCTTATACCAAGCCTTACTGGAATTTAATTTGTTTATTGAATCAATGTAAATGTCACTACCGTTACTTACTTGATTGCATGATATTGTTCTTACCGCTTTTGAATGACAACAAATCGAAAAATGATTTAATTTGCCGCATCTTCTGCACTTTTGTTTGAACGCTGGACACTCTTTGTAATTATGATACTTTGCACAATTTTTGCATGGTGATTTAGAATTGTACGACGATTTTGAATGTGCCTCTTGATCTGATTTATCACTGAAATTTTTAAATTTATTTTTCTGATGTACGTTATGCTTAATGTATTAAAAATCTCGATTGCATAGGGGCCAACAGCGTTCAATAAAATTGCCACTTTCACTGGTTCCGCTTTAGTTTCCAACTCGATTGCAGAAGCGAATATCTTGAATTTTTGCATGAAAATCCGCCAATTTTCAGCCAGATTTGCTTCCAATTTCAGTTCTTCAATTTTACGCAAGTACTCCATGCTATCTATAAAAATGAGCCTTGTCTTCGGCGGTCTGCCACGTGGTCGATTTTTCTTCGGAATTTCGTTTAAAACTTTGGCTTCTTTTAAGGTTTTATTTAGTCCCATTCCTTACTTCACAACTCGCGACTAATTTATTGCACTTTCGCCAAAATCAACTGCGCCATGTTATGTCTGGATTTAACATAAAACAAAATTTAATTCAAGCATGGTACTTTATTGTCTACACACTACGAGAGTAACAACAAGACTGGCTGTAAAAGCTATGATTCTCCAACTGTTTCTAAATTGTGATTCTACAACTACTTTCTCTGTGATCCTGACTGTGATTCTTTATTAGTATAAATTCATTTTAAATAAAGTTATACATTATACATACATTTGAATGTGCAATTTTTCTATACACAAAATTGAAATAAATAAGGCGGGTACATATTTAGAACACGAGCGTCACCTGTTACTTTCTGTATTAAATAATTTACATTGATTCATACGGAGAATTTAGGACCCTATAATGTAGACTATGCTATCCAATATGCTGTCTTTCAAAATAGTATGCCATTATACCGCAGAATGGTACAATAAAATTAGTATGTCCTCTTAACAATAATTCAATAAATTCTCGTTATCTGTTCGTAAATGTAGGTGTTTCGAACAATGCATCAGTTTACCTTTTCTCGACAACTATACAAATCACTCATATGAGTTAAAGATAATCACTAAAACGCGAGGTAATAGAGTGTGTTTATTAGTAAGATACAAAAAAAAAGTGGTCTTAAAAAATCTTTGGTTAAAGTAACCTTACATTTACGAAAGTAAATAAAATCTTAAAATATAATGTTAAAAAGCTAGAAAAAATTACTACTTACAATTGTAACCAATTCCTTATCATTTGTTAACAAACCGGTCTTACTTTCTTGAGTCATCATACTGACATCGGCAGTTTCGAAGCTGTCGCAAATTCGCATATCCTGGTGGATCTAAAAAATTAAATACTTATAGTGATACTTCCAAATCAAAAAGGATAAATTGTTATATGAAATATTTGAAAAGTGAGCATGTTAAAGTGAAGTATGGTTAGAGAAAGAGAAAATCTTTTGCTTTCAAATGGAACCAGTTCTTCTTGAGAAAGTAATAAAAGGGGTAGATTTCCATACGACGGAGAATATAATTTCTATATTACAAAATCCAGGTACTTAACATTACTTCTCTAGAATTATTAGCTTACAATATTGGGGATGGAAGTAGGGCTGCCAAAGGCAGCCTGAAGGATGGTATATGCCCTGGGCTAGCTCATGACCGTGTAGGCCAGAGCGAGGACTCAAGTGAGCCCTCATGCTCTAGGCTGAGCTAGCCCAGAGACCGACGGAGGAAGGCTTAAGAGCGTAGCGGCATGCTTGCGGGCTAGTATGTGCAGAGAATGCGCGGTGGGTTCTTTCGAACGAAATCCGCCGCCTCCTCTTATCCCAAGCAGCAGCAAATCATGCCGCGTTCAAAACACAAAAAAAGGGATCAGGATTGGGGAAGGGAACTAGGAAGGGAAAGTAAGGAAGGAAGAAGGAGGAACCTGAAAAGAGAAGAAAAAAAACGAAATTAAATACAAAAAAGGTGTGTAAGGAGGACCCGGTGGCTGAGTCTCACGCTCCTACCTGCGACGTTGGAGGAAGTCCGATGTTGCTGACTTCCCCATGTGGCCACTGCCCCATCCTCCCATGCATCCTATTGGCCGGAATATTGTAGGATGCCCTAAAAACCTGGAAGAGAGAGAGTGAAAAAAAAGAAATGAGACTTCAGCCCATAGGAAGGGCTTCTCCCAACGGTGAGTTCCGCCCTACATGTCGGAGGACGACAGAGAGGGAAGAGAGCCAAGCAATCCCATCCCATTATAACCACCACTCTATAAGTACCTATACCATTCTAGCTTTATTGGTGTCTTTGCATGAAAATATGATCTCCAAATCTTTGACAAAACTCTTGATAACAAAGGGTACTTCACAGTTATTTCATATCTCCCTAATTAGAAATTCACAGAAACAAGGCAACATTTCATTCTCTATGAGTGATAGTACTTACTACTTAGGTCAGTGATAATCGTGTTGTAACCGCAAACTAGAATTCCTAACCTTATTGCTTTAGTAAACCTTAGCAGTAAAAACTATTTGTTCAACTCTTTTTCAGTGCGTCAAGCCTATATGTTTTTCTAACCTTTTCGACCGTGATCCGATTACTCGTTTAACTATATATGTTTGTCGAAAAAAATTACCCGAAGAAGAAGAAACAAACGAAATATGTGGGGCCCCCAAAAAAAACCATGGTTTTTCCCTGGACACATAACACGCGCGGGCTGTTAATATGCCATCATACACTAGTTATCCTGCTGGATCAAATCACATTGCATCGTACAATTCGTCTATAATATAGTTAGAAAAAAATTGGTATAATATATATGATTTAGTTATATAGTAGACAAGCTGGTATTATAACTTAAATGCCGAAGCTATACCTGGTATATGAATCAGATTTAGCCTAATCTGATCCTTGTCGGTAAACTACCAGTACTTATGATACATATTCACTTTTAAAATATATTGTTTTTCTCATGTTTAGGAAAATTTCTTATAAATAGGTATATAAACTCGTCAGTTCAGTGGATGGGGCTGTACTGCTCGTGATTGTGGTAAACGGTTCTTTGAACTATGTAATGACCAGGAACTAACAAAAGAAAGTGTTGAGGAAAGTTAATGTCAGACTAATGCTTCTCCCAAAATTCCAAAACGACCTGCAACTAAATCACGCTTTTCGTGCTGAACTAGCTGATGACTTTATTAGCCCCAAAATGTTAAACGCAGCACTGCTTCTTATAATCACTAGCTAGGTGATCACCCGATGTGGCTGGCGTATCTAAACTTTCGACCAGGATTCGCCTATATCCTGATCGAGGAACTAACTGCATAATAACACTTGCCGACGATTGCGTGCCAATGACCGCGTCTACTTTCGAGTTTGTTTTCGAAAAACACCACTCACTGACCTCCAGCCAATATCCATAAAAATAGGCGGCACTGTACACTTTAGTTCTTTGCACTTATAACTTTGAAAGCAGACAAAAATTCACAAGTTCTTTGACGTGTTCACCACCTTACGCTTGCTCTTTCTGAGCCAAAATGGCGTTCGCCTTCGTTAT
>QYTT01095228.1:133185-144699 GCA_006980735.1 Dasypogon diadema
TGCTCTTCCGATCTTGGTTAATGCCCTGGACTAGCTCATGGCCGTATAGGCAAAATGTTAAACGCAGCACTGCTTCTTATAATCACTAGCTAGGTGATCACCCGATGTGGCTGGCGTATCTAAACTTTCGACCAGGATTCGCCTGATTCGCCTGATATCCTGATCGAGGAACTAACTGATTCAAATGCGTGCTTCACTGAGTTTGCCTGAGTGCCCCCTTGTCGCCGCTACCACAACCAAGTACACTGTCGTCCGAATACCGCCTTCGGGATCCTTAAAAGGGAACTAATGGAACCTACTCACAGTTTACCAGGCCGTTGTGGCCTCGCCATGATCCGCCGTCGCTGCTGCCTGCTTCTGTCTGCCGCTTGCTTCTAGCTGCTGCGGTCAGAGTTTGTTGTCTGACGTTTCCTACCGGTTGCGGGATCTCCTTCTTGCACTATTGCTAGCTCCCTGGATCGTGCTTCTTTCCGGGGCTCTGCGCCTTCTCTCGCCGCAATAACACTTGCCGACGATTGCGTGCCAATGACCGCGTCTACTTTCGAGTTTGTTTTCGAAGAACACCACTCACTGACCTCCAGACAATATCCATAAAAATAGGCGGCACTGTACACTTTAGTTCTTTGCACTTATAACTTTGAAAGCAGACAAAAATTCACAAGTTCTTTGACGTGTACACCACCTTACGCTTGCACTTTCTGAGCCAAAATGGCGTTCGCCTTCGTTATAATTTCGATTCCTTCCTCGTTGTCACTAACACTTTAGCGATCTCGTTGAGGTGTCTGTGGTTTAGTGGCCTTCCAGAACTTTCTTATTGTTACCGGGAGGTCAGGAGATCGTGTTTGACCAATGGAGCTTGTAATGTACGTGTTGGTGGGGGCTAAGAACCCAGGTGTACGTACATACAATTGGAGATGCTGTGGAATACTCGGTACAGAAGATCTGAAATGAAAAACAAAATTGGAAAACCTAAAAAGACATTGGAGCGGCGGAGTGGCTTTGCTCGCCGGATGGGGTGTGGGTGTTTATCGCTCCAGATAAGCTAGAAATTAAAAGTTTATTTAATTACAAAAATCTGAGTAATTCCTGCATCTCCTTTAAAAAAATTTACTCCGCATTTGACAAATATCTGTAGGATAAAGACTATTGAAACATTTTCGGACTATTTTTGAGCTCATTCATAGTCCGGGCCTAATAGCAAGAGAGAGATGATTCATTCCCAAAAAAAACCTCTCTCTTATCTAACCCTCCCACATCAGATGTGGCCAACATCTGACTTCCCTATCCAAATGTGGGAAAACTCCGGGGTGTAAGTTATCGAGCCATCTTCCTCCCTTATTGCATTATTTTAAATAGATTACACACTCAGACAAAGTTCACTCCAACGTCATTCTTCTACAAATTTGCTCGTTTTTTTTTTTCTTTTAGAAGAGGAACCCTTGGCCAAACTTGCTTTCCAGTCTGAAATCTATATACGTTTTTACTTTATTCTTGTGGGATAAATTATATACAAACAATTTCCAAGCGGGTAATACAAAAACTATTTTATTAGCCGGACAATGAAAATGAAGGCAGTAACACCCCCAATCTTTCCACATTGAGTTAGTTTTATACCTTTCCTAAAGGTGCCGCTTCCCATTTACATTCTACAACCTTAAACTTTCTATCAAATCACAAAAAACAACACTGAAAATTGCACTTCAGATAGTACTTCGATAATATGTCATTTTTCTTTTACTGTTTTGATTTTACAAGCACTTCTTATTTAAACAAAAATAAAGAATGGTTTTCATTTTACATTTTCATAAAATATATCTTAACTAACTAAATTACACCTGTTCAAGGCAGTATAATACTCCATTAAAATGTACGATCTTCGTGACCAAAAAGTCTCTCTTTAAAATTGAATACAACTGAGTGGTGGTTGTACCGATAAATAACCAATTTTTTGACCAAATCCAGTCGGTGGCTGAGTGCCCCTTTTTGGGGAAAATTTATCGGAGGAATACCATCAAAAAGATTTTCTTGTAAACTGCAGCTGAGATGAGCTTAACTCATTTAACGCCTCGATACCGTCTATCACCATCTATCACCATCTCTTCACCACCAGACATTTTTCAATTACCGCAAATAATTTTAATTTTCACTGAACTTTTCCATACTTTAATTTTCTTCTCTTGTTTTAGGAACAACTTTCCTGCTTCATGGCTTACTACGTTCTCGTCTTTACTTATTTCATCATCTCTTTCGTCCAGAGGGTTGCTAGATTCATATTTTTACCACACAGGGTGCTCGTTACAAGCTAGATTTCCCTTTGTAGGAGTTTGCTAAATGTTTCAACTGCTACAGCACTTTAGGGATGGTACGTAGGCGAATTCTGGTCCTGCCGATTTCCACATAGCCGCCATTCGGTTAGGATGAAGTGAAAATAAAGAGGGATTTAGTTCGTGCCATATATACTAAATTGATGTTCGCACGGGTAGCTCGCTGAATTTAAATAATATCCGAAATTCATGCCAACCGGACCGTTGGCCTGAGACAAACAAAAGATGTAATCATGTTTCCGTTTTTGGCTAGCACTTTTCCACCCCTTCTAGCTGATCTCCCTCACAATATCGAGTACAAGGCATGGTTGGCGCGCATACAGGTTCCACCATTTTGTTTGTGTGACGTCACTGTGTCAAAACCTTTTAATGGAATTTTTTGCTACTTTTCAGCAAAATGTGAGAGTTAATTATAAATGCACTATGCCAAGCATGATCCGCGGTACCTCACTGCAAAGAGGTACCTAAAATATGTGCTCAACCCTTCTTTAATTCCCACTTCACTTAAGATTTTCATAAAACTTGACGCAGTGACGTTACCGGCCAGATGTCGTCATTTCTCCCAACCATGCCTCGTATTTGTTGATGATTTGTACGAAGAAATTATCATCACTCAGTTTTTATAATGTACAGTTAGCTGGTGGATATTAATGGAAATTCTCATTGAAATTCAATTTTAAAAGAAATGGAAAGTGTAGAACCTCCCGGAGCAAAAAATTCCGTACTTTGAAGCGAAGAAAACATTTGTGTACCGACACAATAGATACAAAGTTAAAAACATTTTCAAGTAATTGCAATCAAAATGCATTTCATAGCATAGCTGAAAGACAACACTTTCGAAATTTCTTAAAATCTAAATCACCCTCACAACAACATTTTCCTCCTTTTCTTCAATAGTATTGCAGGGAGTAACATAGCATTATAAAGTTTAGAACACAATGTGCAAGTGCTTGATTCTTCAGCCCTCGTAAGATATTCTTAAAACAAAAATATTAACTAAGAAACTCACCAGCGTAATGAATTTATAAATCCTTTCAATTTTTATTTGTTATGTTCACTTCACTTGTTATGTAAATACTTTGAAACTAACTGATTCCTTAAAGTTTATATGAATCTGCGAAACGAATTCGTTGATAGCGATTATCAATTTGTTGATTTTAAAACTTTTGTACTTAGTTCATATATTTAAATGAAATGAATTCAACAAAGCAAATTAATTGCTTTAGCTAATTTCACTTAATTGAATCATACAAACTGGAATTTTTTTCAGCTATATATTTGTTGGATCAAAGAATATTTTATTTGATTTTTCTATTTACAATTCATCTAATTGATATTAAATGAATTTTCCACTTTTATCTGTTCTGTGCACCTTTTTTGATAACGTACCAAGGGTAGAAGCGACAGTCGGAGCTTTGAAACCAGTTCCTTCCTCATTGAGACTTGCTTCCAAGTTAATTGCTCTTATCGCAGTGTCACAGTACTTGGGATCATATATTGACGAAAAGTCAATTATTTTTTCGTCAAGAGATTTTATTGTTTTTAGAAAACGACCTAAAAGCCGTAGCTGTGAGCGTGTCATGTCAAAGTGATGAGCGCTGCTTTTATATTTTTCACACATTTTATTAGCATAAGTAATGATCAACGGATCATACCTAATCAAGTGAATCTACTTTCTCTAAGTACTGGGAAAAGTTTTCTTCTTACAACGTCTGAAGGACTTGAATGTATTCGATCCATGATTCTCTTTCCCATAACTTTGTAGGATAGAGTTTCGTCGTAAGGAGGAAGATGAGAGAGGTTATCGTGGAAAGGAAATACGCCGTAAAAATAACTTCATATATATTTCACCCTATTCACTTACAAAAACTAATCTCTACCTATACTTCTCGCTTTACAAGTTCGCGTGGTACTACTGTCGACTCAGTCGTACATCTTGGCGTTTCTTTTTGTTCTTACACTGCGTGGTGTTGTCAGCTGTGTGTTCCACCACAACTTTAACAATTAGTTCCTTCTTAGAAAAACTTGTTAAAGTGAATTCTCAAACTATTCTCTGCTAAATAACCTTTGCAATTTCCACACGCCATGTAGCTTTCTGCAGACCTCTTAGACCTAACCAGGAGCCTTCTAGAGACAGTGAGAGTGCCGTCATTCAAATTTGCATCAGTATTAAATACAAAATTTCCTTCTTTACGAATTATTGCTATAATATCCCTCCTTTCTTTAGAGTTTTTAAGCAGGTCTATAACCTTCTTTACGTCTTCCATATCTATGTATTTAGGTTCCAAATGTCTAGCAATTTTATATTGTTTCGTGTGGCAGTAGAAACAAAAACTAATTTTCTTGTTTCCTTTGGCCCACGAGATTTTTCAACCTGCATTTCCGCAGGGTGACCTGAAAAAATGCTGGTCCTGTTACATCCATGTCCAAAGAACTCTCCTTTTTTTGAGAAATTCCCTTCTTCGTCTTTTACCAATCTCATCTTCTGCCAAGTCATCTTCAGAGTCGTCACTTGTTTCCTGACCGCTCTCCGGTTGATAGTCGGGACCTTCGTCATTTTTGTTGTTCTATATTGAAAAATTATAGGTTTGTTGCAAATTAAAACTTCGTATTTCGTTTTTAACTTCAACTTTATTATGCACGTGAACTTAACCGACTAACCGTATGAATCGAAACTGGGAAGTACTCTTTTACAATCGTTTCCTCTTTTATATATTTTCTTATCTATCTACTTTAAGATTATCTTGACTGAACCTTGAGTTGGAAAGAAATATTCTTTTTTGGTTGAAAGCAATTAATTCATTTTCTTTATTAGGGTAGTTATCCACTTCTTTTTCTTCATCTTCGCTGAAGAAAAGACATTTCTTTTTCATCTACTATTAATACCTTTGATATATAGTCAATTGTGGTATTATACATTGATAATATATTATTTCCAATGAGTCCGTCAAAGAAATCGGAGAATTCTCTTTCTATAAATTCGAACTTTCGGTCTTCATATTTTACACCAAATTCCGCGAATGGTTTAATTCGAAGAATGTATTCAACACGAAAACTTTATAAATTCTTAACTTGGGATCACAGATGCCTGGTTTTATTACACTAAGAGAGGCACCTGTGTCTATCAAAAATCTGAAGGGGTGTAATAAAGAAAATCCCTCGACGTCCGTGCTTTCTCAAAAGGGGAGAAGAGCCGCCGAGCGGAGCCTAGTCGTCGTCGAAAAAAAAGGTTGTTGGAAATGATAAAAAGACACTTTCCTCCTCACCATAAACTTTATTATTCCGCTTTACTATAAACTTTATTATTCCTCTTTACTATAGACTTTATTATTATACTCTTTTGTTTTCGAAATTAGTAATTTTAATAACCAAATACGCGCTAATACGCGCACCGACGACTCGTTTGCACCGCGACTTTCACTAGACTCCCCGAGCAATGTTTGAAGCGATTACTTGAGACCTCGGGAAGCGTACCTTATCAGCAGATTCTCAACGGCTGGTCACGTACGCTCGGGTTAGGAAAGGATGTAACTCGACACCGAGTCAAGGGAAGAAAATATTAAATAAACAAAAATTGATTATTTTGAACGAAGGGAAATTGGGGCATGTGGAATTATTTTACGCTATCTTATGTGTTTTAAATGAATGATGTGTTTACGTTATGACCGGTCTCGTATCATATTGCTATGCACGATATTTTGTGCATTTCAAGTGCATGGAATTTTAAGTACATGGAAATAAAATGTTTTAATTTATGATGATTCCATGGATTCCATGTCGCCGGTCATAACAGGGGGTGCTATATGAAGTTATTTTAATATATGGTAATTTGTGGGGTTTCTTGAGACTCGTATACGAAAATTTTGGATATTGCTCAAATGAGTGACTTGCCCGGAACCATCTATGTCCATAGGTTCTGGTCTTTCAAATCTTCTTATTCTTGATTGAACTGAATTATTATGATTTAGATTGAAATTGTTTTGTGGATTAAATTGCGTATTTCTAAGATGGTTAGGGTTAGGGATTTCTAAAGTTACCACTGTTATTACTTTGATAACTATGGTTGTAATTATTAAACTTATTGTATTTCGTATTTTTTCTCACTCTATAATCTAAATAATTTCCGTCTGAAAGTATTTGCATTGCTTCTTCCAGAGAACTTGGATTTCTACTGTATAATACACTTTTAATTGGTTCCATTATTTTTATTTTTAAAAGTTTCTAGGGCTACTCTTGTTCCTGTTTGTGTTGTTTCTTTGTCGCCCTCTAACTCACTTTTTATATTTAGTTTTTGTAAGTTGTTTTGAATTTTATTATAGAAATCTATCAACTTTTTCTTTCACCAAAATTCGATATTAGTATTTTTCTTATTTCTCCCCAAGTATAGGCATTACAGTTAATATTTAATATGGTCTGTGTCTTGATTATATTCGTGACCAACCTTTGTGCGTCCAACTCGTATTGTGCGAGTACAGGTGCAATAGCATCTACTGCGTTGATGAACGTCCTAAGAGCGTTGCTGTCTCCATCAAAGTTTGGTAGCCTGTGCGCATATTTTACTGGATCGATGGTGATTGTTTTTAAAGTTGGTTCAGGTATTCTTGTGCTGCATGCGAGTTGGTTCTTCAATCCTTCGGAAGCTGATTTCAGTATATTTTCCTGTGCCATCGTGGGTTTTTTTTCTTCCTTTCTTGCGAGTTTTAACTTTTTTCACTTTTTCTTTTTATATATACAGTAGAACCTCTTTAATCCGAACCTCTGTAATCCGAACGTCCAGTAATCCGAACGCTGCCGCGGCATAAAATATGTACATATGTATATGAATGCTTCAAATTCTTCCTGAGAATAAAACAGAAATTTTTGTTTACATACATGCATTTCTCTTCTTTCTTTAACACTTATAACCCATTTTAGGCACGTTTTAGCTGTTGTTTTGTGAAAAGCACAATATGTTCTGTAATCCGAACGATTTGATAATCCGAACCCCCCCCGGTCCCAATTAGTTCGGATTAAAGAGGTTCTACTGTATTTTGTTTTTTTCTTTGAAAATATATCTTAGCTTCACGATATATTTTCTAGTTTATTTCTCCACAGTATATAATTTTCTCACTTTGTGAACTTTTCTGGAAGTTTATTTTTTTTTGTTTTTTCACAATATATATTTTCACTTTTATTATAATTGAATAGTATAGTACCAGTCTCAATACTACTTTAAGGCAAAGGAGACTTTTGCCGCTATTCTTCTGTGTAATTTTATTAGAAAAAGTTTTCAAAAAGTTTCACTTTCTCGCGACCGACTGCACCAATTATAGGTTTGTTGCAAATTAAAACTTCGTATTTCGTTTTTAACTTCAACTTTATTATGCACGTGAACCTAACCGACTAACCGTATGAATCGAAACTGAGAACTACTCTTTTACAACCGTTTCCTCTTTTATATATTTTCTTATCTATCTAGTTTAAGATTATCTTGACTGAACCTTGAGTTGAATCGTATTGTTTATTTAGGACTATCGGAGAAATATTCTTATTAGTCACAAATATCTTATTTGTTCCTAAGTGTGATTCACAATTATCTTATTTGTTCTGTAACTTGGAACTTATTACTTATCCTATGCTTACTCATCGGACTTACATGAATATCGGTTTATCAGTGGCGTCAATGTTCTCTGATGTAACTGAAAACCTACGTGATAGCGAGTCTCCCCTGGGTATGGGCGCTTCACACTGCCCCTCGCCGAACACAATTGTTTAAGAAGGTGGATTAAAAGTCCCACTTCGATTATGATAATAAGCTTTATTCACTATATATACTCTGTACTTAATCTGTACTTAATCCTAACAAAAACTTTTAAACTTCATTTGACGAGAGTACCACGACGAGAAAACGATACCCAAGAGACTGAAGAACAAGACGAAGCTTGTGGTTTGATGGAGGCCCGATCTTCTTTTTGGGGTTGCCAATGCATAATTTGTTCGTTTCGTATGGTTGCAAGAGTTGCTACATTTTCGTCGGTGATTGGATGAATAGTTTTCTTAAATTCTTCATTAATATAGGCCTAAGTACAAAGACAAGTAATAAATTTATATGAAAATTCAATGGTGAAGTAGGAAATAATGATTTTAAAACATCTATAAACAATGGAAAACAATGGACTTGCGGAGTGCGTGCATTCTGAATTGAACTTATCTAAAAAATAAAGTAAAAATTGAAGGAAAGAGGTAATGCACCCAACATTTATTGGAAATAAAAACTTTTTCTTTAAAAGATATTATTGATAAATATGTATATTTTATTTTACCTTGCATTTGAGCATCACATTGTTCTTCGACTTCTCCATTTTCTACAAAATGATTATTTTTCTCAAGAACAAGACTCTTCACTTCAACCTTATTTCGGGAATCTTCAACAGTTTTAGCATAGAATTGAATACCGTTAGCTAGAATATTAAAAACTCATGAGTTCAATACATTCATAGAATTTTGTCAAATAAAAGTCAAGGCTTTCGTTTCTATACAGGGTATTGGGTTTCTAAGTGTACATATTAATAGGGGTGACAGAACTTGGTGAGATGAGCAAAGAATTGTATAGGTGGGGGAGGGGGATTCTAAGAGGTAAGGAGCTACGGGTGTTTCGTATTGAATGTTGCTAGACACCTGAACTCTTGAACAGGCACCCTGTGACCGATTTTGGGTTTTCATCCTGTATACAGGGCGTTTCGTAATTAGGCGAATGATAGAGGATATGAAGATGAATAAAAAAGTATAGGGAAGAGGGTTAAAAACGTACATTTTGGAAGGGTACAGAGAAATTTGTGTTTTCAATTATTGTCTAACCAATCTGCCGTCATTTTCTAATTAAGCGCCCCACGGACGAGGTTAAAATTTTATTTAACAGAAGAGACTCCAGGCTTTCAGCCGAGCAGGTTTCTACCCCGTCACCCTAGCCATCCCAAAATTATAACCCTTAGATTCGAAAAAACTGATTTTTCGCGTTTAGAAAAATAACTTTTCTAAAGGAAAAACATTGTCGCAAATAGCTTAGAGCTTAAAATCCCGAAGGGATGATCCTGAATTCGAAAATTCCCCTCTGTTAAGAAAACTTATGCGTACTCTTGCTAATTGGTCCTCAACTATATCGTAAATGGCAAGAGATGAGGCAATGAATTATGTATGTATATAATATTATTATATTATAAAATGAGAGCTTCGTAGTAAACTAAACTGCCACTTTTTCTGCCCACTGGAGTAAAATCTTAATCCTTTATTGCATGACTTTTTTGTTGTCAACATGTCAACATTTAGGAACCAGAAAATAATTCTCAAACATTTTTTGGATTATAAGAAATAGATTTTCTTGACAGTTTTAGGCTTGTTACGTGCACGTAGCATTCAGGAGTAAACTACTTATGTAAATAAGAAGAGTCTTCTCCACATGGACGCTTAGGGTATTTATAATTTACAGTTAATTGTGAAAAAATATTTGGCGTGAAAAATATCTACACAGAATTTGTTTAAATGTGTAAAATCTGCCTATAATCACGCTTTATGAGTGAGTTGTCTTCAAATTAATTTTAAGTCGCATTTTCCCCTAAAATAAATTTAATGTATTTAACAGACAGCATCCCTTTTGTTTGGATCTCCGTATCCATATTAGAAAAATTGTTCTCGATATAGGTTAACTACATGCGCAGAAATTGCAGCCAACTGCATAAAATGCATTTTTGAACAGGTCCATATTGTAGAACAATTTTTTTAATTGTAATAGGGAAATACTCTTTGAAATTATTTTCGAAAAAACTCATTATTTACATAGTTAACTACACGCGTAGAAATTACAATTGGCTGCAAAAATTGAAATCTTGAACAGATCTATACTACGTCTTCTTTATGTTACTTTTGTTGTTCTAAACGGTCTATTTCTTGTTCAATCTGGCTTTTTAATGCATATGGTACCAGGCGGTGTTTTAGAAATATTGGGCTTGCATCCTTGTTTTTCAAGTTCAGTGAGCAGGTGTAGTTTGGGATAGTCCCGATCTCCTCGGTGAATATGTCCTCGTAGTTTACCAGAAGTTTATCCATTTACTTCCGACATTCTGATTCCGAAATATCTACGTGTATCTGGTGAGTTAGTTTCACGTTGATTCCCAATTTTCTTATAAGATCTCTGCCTAATATGGGCGTCACGTTTTGCTTTAATACGTATAATTCACATTCACAAGATTTTCCCTCGTGAGTTATTGTCGCTGAGCAGACCCCTAGCGGGTGAATAACTTCGCCGGTGTATGTTTTCAATTTAATTGTCGTTCTTGATAACGCTAGCTAACTAACTAACTAGCGACGCTCCGGTATAAACACCCTTATGCACGTATATATTTTATTTAACCGTATTTATTTAACACAAATCAATTTTATTTAATACACCTTGATTTAATTTGCCTACGCCACTGGCAATGAACAACTATGAGATCAGAAAAGTTAAAAAATAATAAATATACTAAGCCACTTTTGTTAATGTCAATTACCTTGGAATCTATGGATTAATTTTTCAAAACCCCAATCCTTTAATACATTTTCCACAAAATTGTCACACATTATTTTAAAGATTCACTTTAACACAATTTAATAAGGAGATCTGAATAATTACTTAAGAATCTGTAAAATGCACGGACATCCCTTTAATATTTCGTAAATAATAAAAACGCGAAGCACAAAGCAACTTGTTCACTATGTCTGTCCACACAATGGTCAGTGAGCGAAGTTTAGTCAAAACGCATATTAACTGGTAAGATATGTGTGGGATACAATACAATACATTTGCATCAAACCTCATAAATGTAACATTCCCGGTAATAAACTAGAGCAACGCCGCAGTAAAATAATAGCAACAAACCTTATGTTATAAGTGGCCGCTTGCGCGACCCCTTAAAACTATTGTTTTGCACCTAAATTATTGCTGCATAACGATTTTAATCCTAAAATTCTACCGCATTACGCTCATGCATTTACTGCATTACGCATTTAAGAAAACCCAGGATGCGTTTCCAAGAAAACCAAAGATGCGTTTCTCATGTCACTCTTAAAATTCCTAAAACCCAAAAATGCATTTCCATGTCTTAGGAAACACATAAATATTCAAAAATTGCTTTCATCTCCCTATAATTCAAACCCTTAAAACAAATTAAACCTA
>QYTT01095229.1:36817-47062 GCA_006980735.1 Dasypogon diadema
CTAAAAATTAAAAAATAATTAGATAAGCTGTAGCGCTTTGTCTAAATTAAATAAAAGTACACATAACCAAAAAGCGCTCCATGCTTCTTGAATTAGTCATTGGACATAAAAGAAGTGATAACTTTACTAATAACTACCTAGCATATAATATGAATAATATATGTATGTTTGCGCTTACTCTACAATGAAGTTAAAGTGGGTAAGACGCAAGGGTAACATGCATATATCGTAGCAAATAAAAGTTTATCTAATTATTTTTTTAATTTTTAGTGCGTGATAAAAGCGTGTTTTTTAGTTTTTTTAACTATATTTTATTTTACACTTTTTAGTCTTAAAATAACTTTAACATGTTTATTACTGATCCAGAATACATTTAAAGTCCGCTTAGTTAGCATTTTTAACAGTTTCGCTTTTCGGGCATTTCGTTGGCTCTATACTGCCTCATGTACAGATTTGACTGTATTTCTTTTCTTCTTCAGTCTGTCTCACTCAATTTCGCTTTTTTTCTTTGCGCTTTTGTTTTTCTTTTCCTAATCCTCCTTTTCTTTGCGTTGCTGTTTGCAATGGTTTTGTATTCATTTTATTCCCACGAGTAGTGGACAATTCAATGGTCGATCCCCACAGTGGACCGAGTACAGGGGCAAAGCTAACTACAACATGGTTGCGCCCGGTGCCCTGAGGTGACGCGTGCCATATGACAATTTTTACCACCCTCACACCATTCAGCCCTCAGCACGTTTCTCACCTTGGCTTCGGTGGGATCTCATAGTTCACAGCATTAAGTGAACTTTAGCATTTTCTGCTTCTTGGCTCCATCATCAGATTCGTCTTCACCCATTTTACCTTTCCGTTTCATAATAGGTAAGAAAATTTTGTCCGTCATCTTGTCCTTTCCGTTTCATAATAGGTAAGAAAATTTTGTCCGTCATCTTGGGGCGTCCGCCGTATTGAATTTAGAGTGATGTTATTTTATTTTTCGTATTCTTCTCAGCAAGCCCTTTCATTTGATACCCATATCATGTGAGTGCATAAAAAATAACTAGTCCACCATATTTGATTTAGAATGACGTCACTTAGCTAACCGTGCATTGTCATCCAAACTAAAGGTGTATGAAAAATTTCAGCTCAATCGGAAACCAGGAAGTGGATGAAATTTAACTTACAAGATTTTCTTACATAGTTACAAGTGAAGCTAATAAAAGCGTATTAATAACAAAACTCACAAACATATAAATTTTGAATGCGATTCGTCAGTGCAAGTACATCACCAATTGAAGATATTCACCTGGAAAATAGAAAAAGAATTTATATAGTACTGAAGTATATATACGGAATTTTATGTTATTTATTGCAAAAGCATCTTACTAATTTGTATTATTTTCAATTAATTTGCTTACTAAAACTAAAACCATTTGGGTATTAATGTTAAGAGTTGGGGGGAAAAGAACTAGAGAGTCAAGTAAAGGTGTATATATATACTGTTTGAAGAACTCCGGTTTATGATCCAAGGTTAAAATAGAAGGTGAAAGTCTGTACAGTCCTGCGTAAAGAAGGATTGTCGAAATTTCATTATTGTTCTAAGTCCTATTCGAAGGACCAAAAGACGACTCAAGGTGTGAGTATCACGTGAAGGGAGTAGTCTTCTATTTGCTTAGAATAATGTTTGTTAAAATGGCAGTAAAAGCGTGTAAAACATGTGAAGTTAGTTATAATCGGACTATATCTAATGAGAAAAATCGTCATCCTGCTCAAATCTAAGGATTGTATAGAAATCTGGATCTAAAAGAGTTTTAAAAGCGAGATTTGCGTCAAATCGAATAAGAAACTAAGGTAGGAACCGTACTTGCAGGAAAGGATGAGAATAGTAAATGCTGTATTATCAGCATGCCCATGCCGACGAGCCAGTGGTATAAACTGGGGATTTACACTACGGACGTTAGCATAGTCATATACCAAAGTCATTCAACCTACTGTTGCACATCAAACTGTTGTGTGGTGGAAAGCTCTGGAGACAAAACGCAAAATTTTAGAGACTAGTACACTGGAACTAGAAGTTATTCTCCATTTTTTAACTATAGAAATCAATTTAAAAAAAAGTAGCGGTACCACGGCTTTAAGACTGCATCTCAAGAGCTGTTGGGAGCATTCAGATTCACCTGTTCTCCACAAATCCATTATTAAGCTGCTGCAAACAGTCTTTGGCTTTTGATACTGACAATACCCACCCACAATCATGACCTCGAGTGCCTCAGAGCATTGACCAAGGACTAACAGAAAGGTTAGTCAACTCCTAACACAGGCAGTGGGGACTTTTTGTCGACTTTCTGCTCAGTGGTGTTCGCTGAATAGTTCCCATCTTTCGTACTCTGGGAGATGTCAAGCCTTTTGGGTATTACTTGGTAGATGTTCAGAGTACGAACTTAGGATTCCATCGAGGAAGGATTGAGAACCTCAATTTGTAATTCCTCCTCTGATACTAATGGTTTAAAAATTCAAGCGATCATTTGGGTGGGCATCCTCTGCGATTACCTGAAAGTGCAAATGGCATTAAGTCTCGAAAAGAACATCACAATTTTCTGGGCGGAAATCAAAGCTATCCTGGAGGCGGACAGATATCTTTGGAATCTGCATTCTAAGGGACCAAAACTTGCAATCTGCATGGATAATCAGGCTGTCATTAAAGCCCAGTTACCTCTTAGCATGTAAGGGATTGCAAAAGCGTTCTTAACGATCTGTCCTAAAACACTGATTTATTCATATTATAGGGGTCAATCCACCTTTCTTTTTCATATAGCAACACTTTTCAAGAACCTGAAAATCATTTCCAAAACTTTGAAATAAAATTTCTACACTGTTTCAGATTTGCTACATACAGTTATGATATTTTCAAAATTTTCGAATTCAGCAGTGTGGCGGTGCTGGATATGATAATCTGTCTTCACTGAAGAATCAATAAAACACCGGTTACTTAAAACTATAAAGATTTATTTTACAATTTTTTGATGATTGACGCGGGGGAGGATGCTTCTTCACTCATTAGCTAGACCAGACTAACTCGATCGATAGGAAATTGAATAAAATTGCTATGGCCCATCAGCCTATTGATAATGACTCGATTCTCTCGCTTCCGGTGAGGCTACAAGCAGATCTATAAAAAAATGTAGTAGGCAAAGGAAGCAAACATAACACCATTTTCGTCCTTCATCCTTGAATATTTCAAATTAGTATTTGTCTTAATGATATCTAAAAGGTATTATAATCTCAACTTGGAACGGCAAGCTTATAATGTAATATAATTCTTAAATACATTTATTCTTATGCAAATTTCGAGGAAGTGCGGGTCTTTTTAATTTTTATCGTAAAAATTCATTCGCAAATGACCGAAAACAAATTACAAAATTACCCTACTAACAAATTACAAAATATAAAAGTAGTATAGGTATATAATAAGGAACAGTTACATGCTCCTAAACCTAAGGAACCCGATGATGTTCCCACTATACTGGGAAAAGAAGTTAGTAATTTTAAAAAGTCTTTTTGAGCAGCTAAATACGAAAATTTCTAAAATATCATAACTTTAAAAAAATCGAAAACAATTTGAGAGAGTACGTTCAGAAATATCTCTAAAATTTTACGATTTTCTATGGAATGAGAAAAAAATAAATTTATTCGAAATTTTTCTCCCAGTATTAATTTCGAATTAATATTTATTTTATTTAATAAAAGCTGATAGTTCTAATTAAACATTAATATTGCAAGTGACTGAAACTCTTTTTTTTTTCTTTTTTATAATTTGCGTTTGCGATTTCAACTATAGCTTAATACGCCTTCAAATTCATTTTCAGAAAGGCTTATTATTAGGATAACCCAGAACTTCAAAGTTTGTGACAGTGTTCCATGAAATCCAGTTTGCATTTAACCAGCCACGAAAAAGGAAAGACTAGAGTTTTGTTTCGATTTCGTACAAAATACTTAAATCCATAATCTTTCAAATTAGTGTAACACCTTGAATTTAACTATTCGCTGTGATCTATCTAAGATGACTTAATTATATATCGGTGTCCCAATGTATGTATTGGACACGCATACTTGTTTTATCCAATTAAAACTTTGAGTTAATTAAGTCAGAAAAAAGCAGCACTATTTGTAGAATTATAATAGACAAGAATAAATTAAACCCCGATTAAGGTAATTAGTAACTACACACTGTAATTAAAAGATATTTTCCAATATTTTGTAGGATCTTATCAGTTCCTTAAATCTGAAAGTAGAAATCTTACACTCAGCCCGAGACATGGAAATTTTCTAAATGAGAACAACAAAAAGTACAAGAATTTCCATTAGAGGCTGCTGAAAAGTTGGCACACACATGTCAACCAAAACAAATACCACGACTGCAGAATTTTTAATTACTCCCCCACTTACTGTGGCCGAAAATTCTTCAATAGTATTAATTTTCCAAAATTTATTGATATTTTGTCGATAAGCAGCAACATGTGAATGTCGAGTGAGGAAATTCTAGAAAATTATGGAGTAAACCAAATCTGTTATAGAAGAAGTTATGTTCAAAAGATTGCTGAAAGATTATAGATTTTTCCTGTTTTACCCCTCTTATCTTAGTTTGGAGTTGTCGAAGTGCTATGGGTCCAAATATGTTGGACGCTAATTGTAACTTGTTGAATGTTGTGTCTCTATTTTGATCAAACTAGATCAACCAGCATAATCTAAAATCTTAAATTATAATCAACGCCGTATATCTACTGAAAGGCAAACAGTTACAGGACCCTATTAATTACTGAAAGTTTCTACCATGAAAAGGAGGCTTGGCAACATTCATAGCCATGTCCTCTTCCATTTATGAGAATCGATTGGCACATTAATTACCATATTCTGGAATGTTTAATTAAAAGTGGCTATTAAGAGTAGGCGGTGGCGTTCATTAAAATTCACATTTATTGTAAAAATTCATATGTGCATTATGGTGTTCAATGAAACCGCCGAAAGTTTGCAGATGTTATAATTTTTAAACGGGCCTTAGTAAAGGGTGCATAAAATATATATATATTTTTTTTATTTAATCAAAGAAAGATCTGGTATCACTGAATCATATTTTATGCAGCTGAATTTTTGGCATCGTCAAAATTTTCCTTCTTTGTACCACGACATCACCGCGATTTCAGTTACCTCGACGCTTATTTAACAGAATTTGGGCATTAAAAATAGGCAAACGATAAATCATCAAGAATACTCGTCAAAATGAATATCACTTAAGATTTACAATTAAACAGTAAAACACACCTTCATTATTTAGTTTTACAAGCATTGCATAATTCCATTTTCTTTCCAAACAATGAGTGTCCATAAATGCCTAACAAATCAATCAGCCCAAGCAAAATGTGCCTGTACAGGCACGTGACATACAATAAATATTGGACATTTTCCCTATGCAATTTCAATATCTGAAATAATTACGTAATTAAGAAGGAGTCAACAGAAGTTAACATTGTTTAAATGCCTATTACTGGGGGGGGATTCGGTGTTTTAATGGCCTGCGACTCACCACGCTTCAAAATGTTAAGGGTAAAAAATTATAATGACACACCATGTCGGCATCTAACGTGTTTATGGCACGCGTATCTCGTTATCGTATTACCTGCATGTCACCGTGGTGTAGGTAAATAAATATCATGGGGTGAAATGAATAGTTGTCATATGAAAGACATAAATTTGATTAAATAGCTGCAGGAGGGAAAACGCTGAATGGACATCTTCTGAGAATAGCCAGAATAAATTTTAAAATTTATTTATGAATTACAATTTTATTTCAGGAGAATGACTTAATGAGTTTCGAATTCATCGGCTGTTGTAAGAGATTTCTTAAATAAAAGAAATATCTTTCTTTTATAGATATAGTACCTTGCATGCTGTAATGGAGATTCAAAGAAGATAAAACTTGTTATACGAGCGTGAGAAGAAGTTATAAAACTATTTGAATCGGTCTTTTCAGAAAGGCCACATGTTATACAGAAAATCAATGTAACATGCTATATAACTTCATTACGAGACAATCTTAATTAGAATATACCTACGTACGATCCCATTTCATATAATCATTAAATCAAATATTTTTGAATCTATAGTTCTTCAATAGCAAAAATTTTGTATTTAAGGGAAGGTTTACCCAATTTTTTTTTTTTTTTTTTTTTGAAAAAATTGATTTTCTTTTTTTTGCATTTTGTTAAAGGCATAAATGTCTAGAAATGATAGTGTCAAAGGGCTTTTTGATCCGCACATACAAAAAGGAACGTAGCGATGATTGATCTGAGGTAGAAAAATTATCGCACCGTACCTACTGCTCGTTCACAAAACGATTTCTATTATTCCATACAAGGATACAGACTTTAAAAAGAACGTAGTTGTGTAGGTCAACTGTAGATGACAGCACTTGTGGAATTTAGATATAGAACTCTGTTTGCTTGTTTGCACACTCGAATATTTAGTGGCACATCAGTCAGTCATAACAAACTCTAAATACGTTTTTCTTGAAACACGATTTTTAAAAACTGCGTCGGTTTTAGTGTTTTAAACCGGTTCGATCGATTGGGTTTTAGTTAGTTATTTACTCTTGCATAGATAAAGTATCCCACAAATTTAATATACGTGTAATAGATATAAATGATTTTGATTTCTGGCAGCTACATTCGACGCAGATAAGCCATGTTTTTTGGGCATGCCCGCGTTCTGTCGGCCATTGCAGATGCCATTTTGATTTTTTTTATAAATTTTTTTTAATATAGTTTAAAATACACTTAGTTGTTATCCTATAAATAGTTCATATGTCTTTTCTTTTTCCCCACAAAATATTCCATATAATGTAGTGTAGCGGTCCTTTTGAATCTCGTTGGTAACCACTATTCCATTGTACTCTATTACAGCCAGTGATAATAAAGTCGTCATCTGAGAAGGACGCAGTCTTTACGTTTTTTTTTTACCTCGGTCTCCTACTGTAGCGGATGTAGCGACGAAATATTAGCGACATCTATCTTATCATCATGAAATACGATGTAGCGAAATGCACGATATGTGAACACGGCTTTAGTTTTTCGAGCGTCGGACTACACCCTGGAGCATCTTATTCATTCTTGGGGTTTCCGGTTTTTATGGTAGCACGCTAGTGGTACTAGTGGCTAATTATTAATTTTGTAATAAACGTTTTATCATATGCGAAGTGCAGTGGTTTTTATTACAATAAGCTAACCGCAAGGCTCATTACTAATATTTAGCCGCGGGATCTTTGGTAGAGAGCCTGCGGGACAACACCTACAGTAGTGTTTTCCAATTTTAAAAAATCCATATGGAAAACGGGCTCCTAAATGTTTTTCCAATGAGGTGCGCGGGTAAAAGACACAAAATAGGTACGCGCGTAAGGCTCTAAAACATAAACAGAAGGCAAGTGAACTTTTTAAAAAGAAGAAAGAAGGTACATGTTACGGTCCTGGGATGGCCGATTAAGAATATTAAATTTGTAATAGATTTTAGTATTGTTATTGTAAATAAACTAAACTTCTTACTTTACCCGATTATCTGGAAAATTTTTTTTTGACAATTTCTCAACTTTACAAAGTTAAAGGTACACGAATTTCATCCGATATTGATATAGTTTTGCTAAAATGTTCAGAATTTAATAAAGAGTAGATTTGTCAGACAGAATATTCATTACATAATTAAAAAAAAAAGTTATACATATGACTTTTCTGCATGAAATCGTGGATTCCCAGAAAACGATATATGGTATTAAAGTTTTGTCTGACAGATCTATTCTACAAAAAATTCTGAACATTTTGACGCGAATTAAATGAAAATTGGATAAAAATTGATGCAGGTACCTTTAACTTTTTGAAAATACCCCATATTTCATTTGTTTTCAACAAAAATATGATTTTTTTATAATTGTTTCCGACAAACGAGTTGATTTTTGTTTTCTATCCATTAATAGCTATTTGTAAAAAAAAATTCATCAAAATCGGTTGAACGGTACAGATTATAGTCATTCCTGGTGCCCTTAAACAGCTGTGGCTTCTTTGATGCTCTTTAGCATACAAACTTTTTTCAGGATCTTTTTCAAGTAGGTATACTATTTCCCTCGTACATTCGCAGACTGTCATGTACTCATCTTCCATTGTTGACAATGATACTGATTTAGATTTCAGCATATAGAACCAATTTCTAGTTTTATTATATAACCCGTGTAGGATTTTCTTCCATCCAATTGAAATCAACATAGCAACAAACTTTTCCTCCTGTGCATTCGTATTTTATTTCCATTTTTGTAGTCCCTTTCAGGTATCGAAGTTACATGCTTTGCTGTTGCCGAATGACCTCTACCAGGATTACCACGAGATTCGCTATGTGTACTAGCTGCGAAACATATGTCCGGACATGTAGTATTAGCCTGGTATACAAAACAACCATTGAGTTCTCTAAATGGTTTCTTCTTTATTTCATTTGTCACCCTTATTGTAAATCTTCCTTGGTATGGCTTGTGAAATTGGCTTGGTTGGTTCAATGGTGGCTTCACTTGTTTCCGGTAGATTATCCAGCTTATATTGGTCATTTGGCTCATTAACTTGATCCTTAAGGAAATCCTCCTCCTTAACGCTCACATGATCTGTATCTTCTTCATATGCTGTGAAGAAAATGTTAGCCCTCAATAATTCTTCGCCGGTCTCAAAGGAAAAATAAATTCGTTAAGGACCCACTATAATCGAATTACGTGGCGACTAGAAATGAACCAAAGCTAACAAATGTCGTCAAATTTGACTATGGCCATAACATTGAAATAAGAACTAAGGAACGGACACAAACGTGTACGTGAAATACGTGAACGTGAAGCACTTGTAAGAGGGAAGAGGGTGGAAACTGGTAGCCTACAAATGCCAACTGAGTCACAACTACCTTAATTATTCCTTAAATATTGCATCAATAGGTGTATAGGTATAACTGACTTAGCCTTCCAGTTTGAGGTTAGGAATCAGTAGTTATTTAAAGGGGAACTTGAAATTTTTGGGGGGCTTACAAGAAATTTTAAATGTTAGGACATTTCCATTCAAATATTGGGAAAATTCACAATTAATATATAATTTCTCAGGTTCCCCAGATTGGCTAAGCATGGTTAAAAGTTTTTGGATTAAGGAGTTTGTCTAGTCTTCGTTCATATTTGCCTATTTTTAACACAGTCCCTGCCACGTGCATCGGCACACGTTTCTCTTATGTGAGAATATATATCACAAATAACTTGAACGTATATAGGAGATCTACTCTCAGTGATTAAAGTCTGACAGGGAAAGTATTAAGACTGCATTGGCTATTTGCATTTTAGTGGAAGAATTTCTTTGTGTGAAACAAGTGCTTCACTTTTACCCTTTTTAAGGCCATTCTACATCGACTTGGTCGTGGGCGTGATCGTGGGCGTTGCAGCTTAATTCAGCGCTCGTGTTTCTACATAGAAAAGCTCAGCGTTGTTTTTGGTAGCAGCCATAAGATTTAAACGTCATTTTAGATAATTGTATTTCCTTAAAAATCTTATTCCGGTAGTTCTTATGCTTTAAATTATGTAGGCACTCAAGTTCCTTTTATTAATTTTTCTTCTATTATTATCTCACGAACTCTCCTGATTGCTTTGAATTTCAAAACTGCACAGGAATTGGTAGCATTGTTTTTGATTACTATGTTTGCCTACCTGCGTTTTCGACTTCCAGTTTGAAATTCATCAAAGCTGAAACTGACGACCAAGTCGACGCCCTCGTCCGAGTCGATGTGTAGAAGAATAGGCTAGTTAACATGTAGTCAAAACCGACGACCAAGTCGAACTTTTCGATGTAGAATGGCCTTTACAGTCGCTCCTTAGTTTTTATTTCCATGGGCCATCAATTTACTACTTTAGTAGTCAAGAAGAAGAAAAACAAGTTAATCTGTCAAATCCTTCCATTAAGTTATTGCTTTTACTCGTATTGTATAGAAGCTCATTGCTTCGTACTAAGTTGATTAAATCTTCAGAAAATTTGTCTTGCTCCATTGCAAAATAACAAAGAGCATAGCCAGTACACAAAAAAATATTTGAATTTTCCAAATTTACTAAAGCTGCAGAAGTCAGCGTAAGTTGTCGAAAATGTTCCGAAAGAAAACAACTTACTTACGGAACAAGTGTTCCGAAAAAGTCTGCGTTCACTAAACAAAAAGTTAACT
>QYTT01095229.1:64963-85431 GCA_006980735.1 Dasypogon diadema
GTAAGAATCAATGCAATTTGATCTGAATTTAGGGCCTACACCTCCTCGTAGTTGTGTGCGTTATTTTCTCTGGTTCACGGCTTGTAAGAGTATCCCGGGGGTTTTGGTTTTTCCAAAACCTTCGAAACTACAAGCCATGCACAAGAAGAAGAGCAAGAACATTGAACCCTTTTTTATGAATGCTTCAAGATAGGCAAAATTGGGCTTATATACTCCGTCAGCCCATGTACTGCTATCTTAAAGCGTTCATAAACAACAGTTCATATGTTAGTGCTCAAGGCCAGTTCATGGCTTGTAGTTTCGAAGGTTTTGGTACAACAGTATTAGACTTTTTGATTGTATTGAGTGGTTGTAATGTACTTGTTTTGATATAGTTTAAATACACACGAGACGTCGTTTTATTATTTTGTCCTCTATCCAACTAAATTCTTTGTGTAAGATAAATTTATAACGTAAAAATATAGAAGATATTACTCAAATGCTTATTGTGAAATATAAAATACTAGATACTTTTAGAATCTTCTACTTTATTCTATTTTATGGTCTTTTAATTCCATAGAAAAGTTACCTTAATTAAAGGTAATTTTTTCAGTATTGCATTTTAAAAAGGGGACAAACGCCACTTATCCTTCCTCAAAAATATCACATTTCATTTTTTTATATTAATATAGAAAACTCACGTGAAGAACTACATTTTGTTTGCTATCTTTGTTTGCATCTTTTGTGTGGAGCAGAAATGGCTGGGAAAATTTTCCCCTATTATGTGTCTATGCAGATATACGGCAGGTACGTGCTCATGTACTGTTTCTAACTTTATATACACATTTTAAGAATGCCGATAATTTTCACTGGTCATGCGCAGTGAACATATCAACTTCAACTCCCTGTGGTAAGAATAGAAAGCAAAGCACAATTGTGATCCAGTAGCCTGTAGAACAATGGGAACTCAGCCATTTTGCATTTTCATACACCGGATAATTGCGGAGCAGACAACCAATAGGAAAACCTCTGGAATGCTTTATGATCTGGAAAATGGTCTCTAGAAGCTTTCCGTCATGACATGTTTGCCTTTTATTACAGTTTTTATGGCTGTCGTTAATTACCTACTGCACTCTTGGCTTTGCCGACATTAGTGAGCGCTATTTTCCCATACCGAGTTATTACCTATAAAATTACCTCGGTTTTTATCAATTGAGTTATAATTAAAGCGCAATCAATAAAAGATTTATTGAATTTACGACATATCCAGATTAAGAATTATTCTGCTTTACCGCCTTCGCTATCGCGGGTAGACACTAGTGGTGAGTGATTATGATTACTTGTTGCCAGAAATTTTGTCGGCATGTATGAAAGTTAGTAGTTAAAAAACAAAATCTAGATATTTCCTTCAGGGAACCTTTACGACGTGTAAAAACATGAAACTGAAGGAACGAGCTTATGTGTCGGCTTGAAAGATAAAAAAAGGAGTACTATTAGGAATTGTTTAAGTATTAATATGGAATTTTCATATTCATTGGGATGACTAACATAGTCCGAATTAATTTAGCATTTTCTGGATTTTATATCCGACCCTAATCTGAAAAAATTTGAAATAGATGAATACACGCTTTGACAGTGCGAAAACCACTATAAGCATAGCAAAAAATGTTTTACCATCGTTTGAATGCATAAAGCTATGAGTTAATTCTGTTTGAAGGTAAGAATAAAACCACGAGGTTAAAGTAGTGAACAACTCTATTGTTAAGTTCATCTTACTTAAAATTCTTGCTAAATCTAAACCATATGCTTTATCGTATTTATCAAGTTTTGTATCTGTACTTGCACTGGCATACTGCACATTATATCAATGAAATAGAAAAATACAATGAATTTATTGGTTAATGACAAAATCAAATCGAAACGATCGTTCAGGTAGTCCCGAGTCATACGGATCAAGTAATTGGAATCCCTGTCAACCGTCGAGCATACAACGGAAAAGGAGCGGAAACAACGAGGCAAAAGTGAAGCCAATTTGCTTATTAACACGTAGAAATTTCGGTCCACTTTACAGTGTAAAAATTGACATTTTGGGTTAACCCAGGAGATTTTGTATGGAAAATTTCTGGGCTCAAGCTGTCAAACACGCACACATTCAGAAAATTTTTGGCTTCACCTAAGTTACATAGGGTTTCTTCTGGTGTTCCGCTCCTTCTTTGTTCTCTCCTCAAAGCTGTCAACCCAAGCGCCTCCCTAGTTCCCTTGTCAACGACGCCATCGAGTACCGATGCAAAAGGACTGCCACTACAGGGACGGCACAGGGATCCATACTGAGACCTTCTTTGTGGAATGTTAACGAAACC
This sequence comes from Dasypogon diadema, assembly GCA_006980735.1. NCBI lineage: Eukaryota > Metazoa > Arthropoda > Insecta > Diptera > Asilidae > Dasypogon > Dasypogon diadema. The sequence goes on from QYTT01095229.1 coordinate 67,303, forward strand.
GACAACTAAATACCTGGGAGTGATGATTGACTCCAAAATCACCTTAGGAGAACAAATTCGGTGTGCAGCGAATAAGATGTCAAGAAAGGTTGAGTCCTTGAGCAGGATTGTGGCCAATACCAAGGTTGTTTAAAAATCGTGACGATACCGAAAAAGAGGAAGTTAGTGTTTATTTACTTATTTCGTAAGACAGAATCCGTTTGCTTGTGGTTTAGAAAAAGTAATCTGTTGGGACTTATCCCTCTCTCACTTAGCGCTACTGATTTCGGAACGAACTATGCTAGCGACAATCTGGAATACCTCGGCTGTGAAACAAAATATTTGGTGTTTGTTCTTATCGAAATTTGTCTCTACAAAGGATCTAATCTGAAGCCTGCCAATATCCTTCCACTGGCTGAGATTCGGCAAAATAGCCTTTCATACTTTGAGACCAAAAATTCACGACCTTCAGTATGGCTTTCGAGCCTGGCGCTCAACCGGAGACTTGATTTTCATTACTGAATATTAGCATCACTATCTCTATAACTTTTGGCGAGTCGAGGATGGTTGCGCTTGACATCTCGAAGGCCTTCGAAAGATTCTGGCATTCTGCCCTTTTATTCAAACTTCCGGAATTTGGTTTGGACAAATTTCTTCTGACCTGGATTGAGAGTTTCCTTTCTGATCATTCCATCCGTATTACTTTGGACGGTGCCATTTCTAACGCTTATGATATCAATGATGGTGTGCCTAGGGCTCTGTTTATCCCCAACTCTCTTCTTACATTTCATCAACGATCTATTATCTCTCACTTCCAATCCAATTGACAGTTTCGCAGACGACAGTACTCTTGACTTCGCGTACTCACTTGTATCAGTTGCTGACTCCCGTGGCAATGCTACTGATAATAATCTAGAACGCATAATCGGATCACTTGACGACGACATTACTAAATTCCTCGCCTGAGGCAGGACGAATCGCGTCGAGTTTAATGCATTCAAAACCCAAAGCTATCTGATTTCCCTTAAAAATCCCCAAACCCTTCCACCTCTCCTCGTAAAGGGGGTTATCATTTCAAATTTTCCCAACTTAAACATCTTTGGAGTTCAAGTATATAGCAGTCTTAGTTGGACGGATCAGATCTATGCTAGCGCAAATCTATAAAGCTTATATCAGATCCAGACTTGAATAAAATCTTCACATCTGGGCAGGGACTGGATATGCTGCGCTGCCTGCGTTGGACAAAGTCCAAAAGAAAGCTCAGTAGCGATGAGACGATTACCTCTAAAATTGATTCTCTAGAGCACTGATTTAGTGTCTTGCCTTACGTTCTTTTATCGTTACTTTAATGAACATTATTCCAACTAAATCTCAGGTCTGATTCTTTGTGATACGCGTGATACACTCGCATTGAATCGTCTTCACCCCTTCATCCTTTAGACATGACATAGTAGAGCAGTGGAATTCGTTGAATCCTTCTATAGCAGAACTATACGAATGTGCAGCATTCCACCACCGTCTGTTTTCCCAGTCTAGGCTACCCGAAAGTTTTGTAGTGAATTTCTTGATTTGAGAATTCGTAGTCGTAGATTAATTTTCAGTATTTGACAGGCTAAAATAATTCCTAACGTCTTCTTCCTTCAAATTTGTTTCTGCTCAAGCTGTGCTGTATGGATCATAGGGCTGTACTCTGAGTTTAGGTGGTACAATAATAGTTACGAGATTGGAATATAAATATGTACATATATATTTTATATAAATCAAGAATAAATACAAGGGGAGCCCTTAACTATTTAAATGCAGCTAAGATGCAATTAATATTTCCTTAAAAGTAATTTGATTGCATGAGTTTCGTAATCGGTTTCAGGTTTTCTTTCAAATAGCTCCTAAATTAACGGTTTCAGATGTGTGGCCTCAGTTGCAAGGCATATGCGATATGCAATTACTAATTACACACCGACAAGATTCACCTGCTAAAATGAAAATGTTAGCGGCCGCCTACCAAATGTGCCGGCCGAAGGATGGCGACTTTAATAGCCAATTAAACTCCTTAGCAATTGCCGGTTTCGCAAATCCTCCGAGTGCAGCGCGTACGCCCGCTACCGCCACAGCAGCGTGTGTGAACAATTAAAAACATTTGTTAAAGCCCAATAAAAGCGCTAACGAGAGATCAGTTGTAAGTGGTCGTTTAGCAACCGGCGAGTAAAGCAACAATCCAGGAAAATTATTGCACGTAAACGCGGTACAAATTTCATTTAACACTTACCGGAGCGGCGAACCATTTAGAATAGCGAAACGAATGAATGTTGCAATGTTAAATCGATTTCCCAGAAAATGCAATAAAACGCTTGCACTTTGCTCACCTTCTCCCCGAGTGTGCACTTTTTGCGCGCCTCGAGTCATGGTAAGTCGTCGTAAAAGGCGATAAATCCGGGAGAATCGAATTCACTTGCGCAACGAAATTTTTTGACATTTCAAAGTTCGTGATCTCAAATTGGCGCTGATCGAAATGCTGAGGTTATGTGCACGCTAGTGATCGCTCGAGTCTTTAGCCCAGGCACCCAGGCATCCATTCGTCCCGGCCGCGTTCGACGGATCGTCGACAGCGAACATCGGAAAATGTTTTTTTCTTTATCATTTCGGTTTCGGGTTTTAATTTTTTCAAATCGTCGATTCGTCTTGAACAAAATAATTGATTGTAATTGAATTTTAATTCTGCATAATCATCTTAATGATGAGATTGTTACCTGGGCCGGTGCGCAGGCCGAGGTGCCCAAGGTGCCTGAGGTGCTCGGCCGTCAGTCTAGGTCTTCCTCTTCATTTTTTTCTTCTGTTGAGTAATTTTGAGTGTTGAGTCGATGATGAGTTGAAAGTCGTCCGTGGACGTCCTGCTGTTGATCGATTTGTAACACGAGTCGATTTCTATTATTGTTGTTCGCCTTAATTCATTAGGCCTCGAATGTTTCAATACTCGTCGCCCACTTCAAGTGTGAATTACCAAAAAGAAGACTGAGCAATCAGGGAAAGGGAGATTCTGAAAAATCATAGAGCGGACTCCCCGCGACGATGATTTGTTTGCATTAATTCATTTGTATTACAAACTCAGTACGAAGCGGAGCATTTCTGTTGCGACACTCAATCTTTAGCGCAATTTTTTATGGACTAGGGTTAATGTTTTATTTGGGGATCACAATGGCCGCCTTGTTCCATTCTGCCTCGTTTTCAACAGATGGCGGAAACTACTAATTATTTTGTCAAATTCACTGTGATTGACATCGCGAAATCAACTGGAAAATCGATTTTTTTCGTTTTGTAATTGGGTCATTGCTCGTCGGCGGAAACATCTCAACAATAAATTGGGTTTAAAAGTCGAATTTAATGTTCGATTCGAAATAGCTGGCATCTTGCCACGGGATTTAACCTGTAATAAAACTTCTTTTAATTGATTTGGCGTTATTTCATGCTGTATGAACTGTGGAAAATTTCAATGATTGCAAATGATTTACCAGAAAATTGCCATGGTATTAATTTAACTGTGGTATCCGTATTGTAAACAAACCTAAGGAGGGATTTGAAACTGTTAGGTTTTGTTTACTACCATTACTGTGAGATGGAATTGTAGAAAATAGTCATCCTCCATTTTTTAGCTAATATAAAAAAGGCGTTATCTTTGGATGTGTTCATATCTCGTCTTGTCTTTTATTTGAGGCTAACGCACGGCGAAAGTCCCATAACACAAACACTGTAAGGAAACCATCTGGCCCACCTTAGAATTAACTATTTTGCAGGCCAATTTAAAGGAACACACAGAAAGTTCGAAATAAGAACAGCTTTTGATTAAAATTAATGAATTTGGAATTCGCGCACGAACTGCACTAATTAAACACGTTGGGCCGCCGTGGATAGGATATGGCTCTGTTTCGCGAGTTACGCCGATCTGACGACTCCGGATGTGTTCATAGGTCCATACCTTTCTCAAATGTTTTCTTGAATACCCTTGGCGGCACTATCTATTCTTTGTCCTTGGAATGAATGATCCCATGTTTATAGTGATTAGGTAAATGTCTGTACTGTGTTTTATAGCAAACCAAACTGAAAACCGATGGCATACAAAAACTTGTGTTCTTTTCTAGTTTAATAATGGTAACAACCTGTTGCAATATACCTACTGCAAGGATAAACTTGATTCTGATGAACTTCCGTAAGGGGGAACTACCACAGATCTTAAACGACGACAAAGAAAGTGAAAAGAATTCACGGACACATGGTGGCTCGTAAGCTTTCACAATGTAATAGGATGGTGATAGAGAAATAATTCTATTGGTGAGTATCAATTTACTAAAATAAAATTTTCAGAAATTAAATTAAAACAAAAGTTAAATTAAACTTACCGTATTAAAGTTTTCCAAAATATGCAGTTTTTTTAGATATAAGCGCATGCTTGGCGCGTGGCAGTTCGTGGTAGTTTTTACAGCTCAAAGAAAACGCTTTTTTTCGCATGAAATTAGAATCGCTTCTAATAACTGCTTTACATAACGATTACTTCGGTTTTTTGTTTCTAATAAATGTTCATAGAACAATTGTTTTGAATAAAACTAAAAATTGCTTACACTAAAAGTGATAATTGTGATATTTTCGGTTCTGTAAAAATTGATTGAATAGTTTATTAGAGATTAAAGTCGATTTTAATCAGAATAAGAATTTAGGTCCAAAAATAAATATAGCTGCGAATCTACTCTGCTACGAGTACCCTCTTGATAAAGATTGATGAATTATCTTAGTAATACCTACTGGGTTTCACTTGAGTATTTTAATTAGATAATGAATTTCTACTTTTCGACATAATTCTAAAACTACAAACTTTTTAATCAAACGCATCGTACTTGCAATATGGTGTTCATCAGGGGTCCCTCTTTGATCCACTTCTATTTAGTCTTGCTATCTGTTCAATGGATCTCTATCCGGACGATGTAAAAATATTTAAAATTGAAAAATATTTAATTTTGAAAAATGTTCATATGCAAAGATTTTTTTTATTTACTGCTAACTACGTTCAAAAAATGCTTTCACCTAGTGCATATTTGCATAAAATAGCGAACAAATAATATAATCATTTTTGAGTGTTCGTTTTAAGCTAAAAATTCTCTTTTATTTTTGTAAAATTATTCGAAAATGTATGGTCCACTTGTTGTGAGTACCTGTGCCAGGGAAGTCGATCGACGCACTGACAATTTAAAAGTAGTCAACTTAGTCAATGTTGTGATCGAGATACTGTCTTTATTTCATCATATTCATCTGAACATTTTTTTCTAAGTGAATTTCGCTCTTAATTTAAAATATTAATGTCAGCTAAGTCCTTCCACTAAGTGTAAAAATATATCTCAGTATGTCAAGTGCCCTTCTCAAGAATTGCGTTTCCCGTACGAGGACTTATTATCATTGTTTAGACAATTGCTAATATCTAATTTCTAAATCCATCTGTTACGGGTTGCCTACTTATTTAGAGAGTTAATTTTGAAGAGTAATCTCTCACCACTGTAAAGTAACGTGGTACGACCAGTGTTGTAAATAACATTACCCATTCACATTCAAATTCTATTTTTTGAAATTAAATCAATTTTTTAATTCCATTACTTTTCAATACAGAATGCGAATTATGAAGATGAGTCATAATTCCACATAACGTTGTATGGAATTGTAATTGCCAACGGAATTAAAATGTAGTTGAACAGAAATTACAAAAGTTGATTTTAAGTATTTAATTCCTTTTCAGTTACCTTACTGGAGGTATTGTAAAGGAATTAAAAAGTTTAAATCAACTTGTAATTCCGGAGTAATTCCTTCTTTTTCACATTTCGATTCCGTTAGCCATCTCAGTTGAATATATAATAAATTGCAATTCCATACATCATTACCTAGAATGATGATTCATCCTAATAAGTTTCATTTCGAATTGAAAGAAATGGAAATGGAAGAAATGGCGGGAGTTAATTTCGAAAGGAATGATTACTTTAAAGCACTGGATACGACACATACTAGCGCACTGGGTGAATCTTATACGGGCAGTGATTTATTGAATATACATTAAATTCCTGAGAAAAATTTTTTAGAAATAAATCAATTTATTTTTCAAAATTTTGCGTAAAAATGCAAAATTTTGGATTCTTTTTGATATGTCTCCAAGAATAGTTCGTCGATAACAACAGTCAGGTACCAAAAGGAAGATACATATAATAGCTTCCAACTAACCCACAAATAATCAGAATCCATAGGGTGATTCAAAAGTTGTGAGGAATCATTTCCATCAAGGAACATTCAAAGTCGAAAAATCTTTTAGGGTTTGTAACTCGTTAGGGAAGGGTTTTAGGGGGGTGGGAGGGGGGGTGTAGAACGACTTTCATTTTCCGGGAGTAATTTTTTTTAGCAATTTACACAAAATGGAGTTTTTGTAGCGAAATTTATAGTGGAAGTCGAAGAAACATGCATATAGTTAATGTTTTTCTTTAAAATATAGGTATTAAGATTTGTTACCGTTTTTTCTTATTCTAATGCCCCCCACGCCCCCTAAATTCATCTCTGCCACCTCAAAATGACATATAAAGATTTTATATCCTTCGACACTTTTAAATCCTTATAACTCCTCACAAGGACATCACAAGATAACGACCAAAAATTTATTTGAAACAGGATATTTTTGGTTTTCCAGCAATATCCCGCACGTTTGTGTCCTTCAAGTGTTATTCAAGGTAAAATTTGAAAAGGTGAATTTTATAGTCAATTTAACCCTTATGTCAAACCCTTGGTACAGGTGTACCAAATGAAATTTTGAACGGATCTCTTTGATGGAAGTTGTTGGCCTAGTGGGCTGAAAACTCATGATATCCTCTATCAATGTATTGTAAATCGAAAACACAAAAAGTATATATGTGTTGGTAGACTACCTGTGGTTGGGCGTGGCTAAAGGAAATATCATACGCCAACGAAACCCTTGGTACAGGTGTACCAATACATTCACAGTATACTTTTTTTGAACACTTTTGGGGTTTTCCAGAAAATGACGATAGGAAATGTATAAGTTGGATTTAGTTATTAGTTGGAGAGCGTAGAAAATATCGTCAATGCATTTAGTTGAAGTGAACTGTGGTTTTTGTGATCTTGATATTTAGTACAATATAGTTTTTGCTGCGGTAAGTTATTTATAGCGCTATAAAAAATCGTGCTTGTGTTTTTGTATTCTATATATTTTTTAATTTTGTTTAGGATTTGCATTTCTGTCTTCAATAAAAGTTTTGTTGTCATTGATACGATTGATGCAGTTGATCTGGAAATTCTTAATCGACTTGATTCCGTCAATGAAGAAGAAAGGAGAAGTTTACAACACTGAGCTCATTGGTAGTGATGAAATCGATGGTTTTAACAGTGAATCCACTGCCGCAGTCAGAGCAGCCGCATTCATCGAGTGAGATGGAAACTCACGGTGATGGCGAAGATCCATATTACCGATCGGAAGAAGAGGAGGTATCTGATATTGAATCAGAATGCGATATCGAAATTGAGGGATTAAGCGGTAGCTAAACTGTAGCTTTGAACAAATCGTCTTACCTGGGTTACATACACACAATTCCATAAAATCTTTACTTATATACACGAAAAAACTACAAAAAATGTTCTGTTTTCAGCACTGGTACAGGTGTACCAAGGGTTTCGTTAGAAGGTGTTGCAACAAGGGTTTGACACAAGGGTTTAAAAAAAAATTCACATGACCGAAAAGTTACATTGACAGATCCCAGCCGCCGGGTCCTTTTTCGTCCCTCGATCAAAAGCCGTCGTAGCTGCTGCCCATAGGGCTACCTGTGCAGCCATCCTGCCGCTTTCCAAGTCGTATACAATACGTTCCACCGTCTCAGTGACCTCCAGGCACAGTATGCATGTATCATTCTACAGGATCCCCATCTTTTTCAGCTACTATCCAAAGCTACCATGCCCAACAGTCAAAGAAACTAACCATTTGAGTGTTCCTCGTTTCATGCTTAGAACTTTTTTTCTGGTCATCATTTTTCGATTAGATCCTTCATCATGCCCTCTCCAATGATGGAACTCCATTGCCGACCCGTACTTCGCTAAGGCGTCAGCTTTTTCGTTCTCTTCGACCCCTATGTGTCTTATAATACAACAAAGTATTGCCTCATTTTCATTGAGTTTTTCTACACATTCCATAGATAGGGATGAATTCGCTTCCGTCTGATCCATGCATCTAACCAGTGCTTGATTGTTCAGTGCGATGAAGGTTTTACCTCCTCGTACCTGATCCTCCTTTAAACCTTTTAGACCTTGTGTGCGTAATTATGCACATAAACTTCATTATTTCTTATTATCTTTTGTTTGATGCTGGCAGCATTCACAAACACAACATAAAATTGTCGTTAGTGACAGTACTGTGGTTCGAGCGGTAATCAGCAATTAAATCACCATGTCAGAGCAATATCCAACAATACAATTAAGTGCTTTGAAATTTAGATTTTTTTCTTATACAATGTAATATAAATTCACAATATTTATGTAGGATGATATAAGAAAGATCACAGTTGATCAGCTGTGCGTTTATTTTTTCTGGCCTACATACAAATTTTTGAAACCACAATGGTTAAAAAAACTATGTACATAATTATGAACACCATTTTTTCCATAATAAATAGAAAAAAAAATTAAATATTTCTGTATTTCTTAGACCTAAAAGAGCCCAAATATAAAAAAAATATTTTTTAGCTCAAGCGAAAATAAATTAGGTCTGAAGAGGTTAAGTAGTCCAACGCACAAACCAGAGCCAGCATTTCTACCTGATAAACAGAGCTGTATCTCCCCAGGTTAACACAGCAAAACTTTAAGTCTTCACTGCAGTCAATCATAAATCCGCCTGTAAATAAAAAAATATCCACCGGTTTCTTCTCTGGAAGTGACCCGTCTCCAATAAGAGTTTTGTGATAGCTTTCGGTTACACTTTACGCTCTTGGTCCTGTCTTTGGGTATAGTAAATTTCCTAATCCCTTTGCTTCAGGATTCTCCTATATTAAGTGTTGATCTCCATATTCCGTTTCGCCAGAATGAAAAGACTTAAAAGTATTGGAGACTCGTGTTGGACAGAAGACTGTTAGTATCGTATTGTTAAGGACCTTAGAATTCGATAATGTACGATAATACATCTTCCCATACTGCTAAGGTAAGGTTAAAAATTTTTAGGAAAAATAACACTAAAGTTAGTGAACATCTACTGTACTCAACTGGTCTTTGTTGACTAGACTCTACTTAGAAGGTATAACTCTGAGAGCGCTTTGTAATCTAAGGCTACAGTTAAGTCATCTAATTACGTCACAATATGTTGCCAAAAATCATATTATGCTTCACATAGGTAATTGACGGAAACTAAAGATAATACAGGACCCAAAACTGTCCCCTGAGGCACCCCATTTATTTTCCTATGGGACGCTAATATTCTTCAATTCAGAAGGTATGACTTATATGCAATAACACATATCGCAAAACTTTTCAGCACACATATTTCCAGATACCACATTTGGTAGTCTCGCAGTACACTTAAATGCTATTCCAATACCTATGTATATAAATATCTAATAAAATATTAAAAGTAAAAATGAAAATTAGACTGGAAACAACTTTCTGTAACTACTTAGAAGGCATGAAAAAGCCCTAAATCTATGAAGAGAAACCTAACATTGCCGACAACAAAATAATTTCTAAAAGACCATTAAGTATCGCAACAGTGGTTCGGAATCAACGTCAATCAGTTGGGCCATTCGGAATATTTGTCAAGCAACAAATGAGTTTCATAGCTTGCGGCTATGAGCCTTAATGGATCAATTAAGCTGGCAAGTATACTTTATAATCAATGAAAGGTAATCTAATTCACAAAATACTCATCTATTGTTGAAGTGACGGAGGCGATACATGAATATAGTAGAAGAATATGAAACGTATCAAAACTTTTGACACAACAAGAAGCCCAGAACTAGTTTTAAAATTAGGTTCGAAAGCATGTCTCTTATTCAGATGAATTACAAGGGAATTCTAAACTAGGAGCTGCCATTATAGACCTTCTCAGCAAAGAGATTGACTAAACGCAATCTTAAATAGTGAAAACAGCACAAGTTGGGTTAGGTAGAGGTCTCACCCATTGAACTGCTTACATGCCATGGAGTTCTAGTCTTACAAAGATTATTAATTACTAATAATGTCTTCTAATGTAAAAATTCATATAAGCTCAATTTGTGTAAATCATTGAGGAATTTAACCTCGTCAACATAGCTAAAACCTTCCAGAAGTTCAAATAGAGTTTGAAGAACGTTAGAAAACCACTCCTGCCAATTTGTATGTCTACATGTGTACTGACTGGAATCCTCGTCAGCAAATCTCTGAGGGAAAAATAAGTGAAAATTTATTCACCGTCGCTCCTTAATGTGAGAAAAATATGAAAACCTCGAAATTTTATTGGGCTCAATCATGGGAAAATATTCTCGTTTACTACTTTAACACCTACGTAAGATGCTGGTGAGATAAAATGAAGCAATTACCAGTGAAGCAGTGAAGAGTGACGACCAATTATGTACAAATAGCGCGCTCCTCGGAGCTTGCCACAGTTTGGAGTCGTGTATTATAAATTGGCAGCCAATCCGGCAGGGTTAAGGAGCAAATATTAATCATAGCCTAAGCATTGCATTGGGCAACCCCAAGTCATTTGTAGCTTTCAGTTTCAATGATGAGGCGCTTTGTCTGAGCCGAAAGTGATGAGTTCATGAGGCTGCGCACATACTGAGCATTCATCAGCGCACAAATGGCACCTATCGCCCATGAGCGATGCTATCAAAACTGAAATTTCAATTTCAACGAAATTTATTGATCTTGGCGCATTGATAGGCATAGTGGAGGCAGAACGCTGCGCCGCACTATGGTAATTGCCAGTGTGAAAGACTTGAGGCCTCGTTCGAGTGCTCGTATGTGAGTGGATAATGAGCATATGCCATTCGGGTGAATAATTGAAAATTTTGTTAGATTCCGGTTCACTTTTATTTGTTATCCCCTCCCCTTCCCCTATTTATGCAATCAACAAAAGTTTCTGCTTTATTGAATCATTGGCACTGGAGGGCATTTGTCATGATACCTCGTGATACCAACGAATGCAGTCGTTTGCACTGTTCCAGAGCAATGGGAAAATTCATTCAGGTATTCCGCCTCGATGGCTAGGTGAATTGTTGTAATAAATTTATCGATAATAACAATTATAGTGATTAGCATAAATTTATCATTTTGGTTGCATTATTCCTATAAATTTGCATTACAAGATCTCTCAGATGTTCAGACACACACACTGTTGCTAACCGCGCAGCAAATTCAATTAAGCAGATCTTTTCGCCTTTGTTTTGTAACAATGTTGGGTTCCCGAGCTTAAGACCAACGCGGGAGTTTGCTTGTAATCAATTTGATTTGGGGATTGCCTATATTACACCTGAGCAATTACATAAAATACGAGACAAAAATATTCGTACAGCTGAGATCAGCGAAACGAAATAAGCTACCAACGCTCATCGTGGTAAATGCGGCAGGAGTACAAATTACAGTCATTAATTTGTAAATCTGAAAATATTCTTGGACTGTTGGTTTCCAATAAATTTAAACATAAATTCCATGTGATAGCGATGATGTCGAAAAGTTTTTGCCAGCAATTGTAATTCGATACTTTGAAGTGCCATCAGGAATTTTCTTGAGACGCCTTTTAAGATCAGATGTTAACTTCAAGTTTTCACTATAGATGAAAAGTGAATTATTAGTGTTGCTTTAATAAAATTTTGCATTCAAAATTAATCCATAATTATCAATTTCAATTTAAACCAATAGTTTACATCTGCAGTGGATATATAACATAGTCACGTTCTAGCTTTAGAACCACTGATTCCTCGAAAAATCTAGACTTATTTTAATATTTAAAGAAATAACGATTCCATTATAGCTAGGTTGATATCCTTTTCAGCAACCTGCAGATCGAGAGTCCGAATCCTTCATTATGAAATAATCGAGATAGTTCAGAGGCATGGAATGAAGCCACCTACCTACCCTACCAAGAAATGGATTTCGTACATGGAACAGGAAGAATCAAGCGGATTTAGGTCGTGAATGCAGAAAACGCAAGATGTCTAGGAAAATCCCTGAAGGTGGTATTCTGTCATTAATGTAATAGTCCTACGAGATGGAGAACCTTTCGTGTTTGATCACGGAGATTAGCTATAAGGCTATCTATTCTGCAGATGATCTTGTCAAGATCGTAACGACGGTCTTTGAAACTGAACTAAGTAGTCTCTTGTAAGGTGCTATCTGATTAGTTGTTAGCTGGACGTAGAACTTCGATCTAATCATTAACCTTTAAAAAAACGGAACTTTTTTTCTTCATTAAGAAAAGTAGTCTGCTCCTGTTGTCGGTTATATTCGTTATTGATTATCCTATTCTGCACTAAAAACTAAGCTGGTAAACCCTGTTGGAGGAAATGACAAGAAAGAACTAAACGCTTTTATTGTCTTGATAGAAACTGGGAGCTCAAATCAGACACGAGTATGATAGCCTGATTATATACCAGCACCATCTCACCTCTTGTTACCACATAACTGCCATAATTTTAGAGAGAGCGCAGCACCTGTGTCTATTCCGCATATTAGCGGTATTTAGCTGGATACGCCAGGAGTATCAGATGTTGTTCTTTAATGTTCTCTGTAATTCTTTCTTTGACGCAATTGGAATCCCCTTCCATGATCTGGAAGTGCGCATAGCACTGCGCCGCGAAATGTTTTCCAGATTTTCCAGCTGCAGGTAAAAGCTATCCTGGAGGCAGGCAATCTTCACAATTTGCATGAAACTCTGCTTAAAAGTGCTGGTCGCCAGTTTTACGGGATGCAGATTCTTGTAATGACACTAGCATGGAACTGGCCGCTAACTACAGGGGATGGGGGGAAGAGATAGAGCCGATGACACATTTCTGTCCGTCAATTGAGAACTTGAAAGGAGTAAATCTGGACAAAACTGCGGAGCTTATAATATGACAGTATAGTCTCCGGACCACCAAGCAATGGTGTTTCTTTCGAAATTATACACTGTAAAATTCGAAATAGGAACCTAACGTCAAAGCGACTTAGGAACGCCAGGCTCAGTGAAAGACTTAGTAGGTATCAAGTCAGTTCTGGCCTAGTCTAGGAGGGTAGGATACTTCTTTGAAGCCCCATATGCCCGATGGAATTAAGCCTATGTGATTCTTTGGTAATTCTATGTATATGTAAATTTCTGTTTAGTTCCTTATTTAAGGTTATTCACAGGTATTTAATGTCACTTCAATATGTGACTGTCCTTGCGTTTGATCTTTTCTAACTGATCCTACGTGCCTAATTTGCTGCCATCCGTTCGATATTGAGGTGATCTTCTGTGATGACAGGCGCATAATCTCTGTAGCGTTATAAAAGGGTAAGTTACACTGGAAATCCTATATGTATACGTACACCTTTACCGATATACACGGGTGCGTAAAGCTCTGTGGATCTCTGCTTGAAAAACGTTTGCACAGCGCCGAGGAATTTCGAAGCCCTTTGATTTGGATCCCTGTTCTCCCTTCCGTTCTTTTAAACAAGCAAATCTTAAATTATGTACTCTTATCAAATAGCCTTTTGTACGTCCAGAAGATCACTTGGCTTTATTTAGTACCCTTTTCATGGGAGGGTTCCCGCCAAGATGTTTGACTTTTTCTCAGAATCCTATATTTGTTACATAGGAGTTCTCCCTTTTTCCTCAGTCTTACAGTTATCTCCTTTTTGTAAAAGGAACTGTTATTATATTTCCTGGGTTGACCCGTGTTCCTACAAATAAACACCCGTTTTGTGCATTGTTTAGGGCATCTTGCAAGTGATCTGCAGATTTTCCTCTCAGTGGGCGTGGGTTTTCATTCTTGCAAAAGAAACAGTAATTTATCTGGATACCAGTGGTTGAGGCAATTCTACTTGCAAAGCCACTGGGGTGTTGCACAGTAAAATTTCATGCCGAAAATTGTGTGGCTCACTTGCTTAGTACATTTGTCAGGTTTGAATTTATGACGTTCCGAAAGTTTCCTTTGACCTAAGCTTTGCTTAATGTACATCATAAGGTTAAGCCCTGAGCTTAGGCAATACTTTAAAAAATTAAGTTTGAAATGGAAATATTGAGTACCGTAAGATAGAGCAACATTGGCAGCCGGGGAAACTGTGAAAGCCCATGACCCAACGTGGATATGCCGCATTTTTAAATAAGCCAAGGAGTTCGAAGCTCAAGGGCCAAAAATGTTACTCAAGAAAAATCGGATATGAACTGGATACAAAGCAATGAACTTGTCGGATCATTGACTACCAAGATTACCCAATCTGAGAATGATGCCCCACTTTAGGTTATAGGTAAAGATGTACTATAAATGTTATGATGCTGTTGGGGCTACAAAGTCACCACGCAAGGAAGCGATATGTTCATCTGGAAGTAAATTTAATTCATTTCTGAACTCTGAAGAATACATACTACAGTCAATTGGAAGTGAGATACTGTAGATAATATTTTTTACATTACTGCAAGGAGTGCAAGCACTTAATTAAACCAAGAATGCTGTTTAAGGGGTCGGTCCTACCATAGGCAGAAAAATGTTAATAAGAATTTAGGATATTTTTCAAAATTAGTTAACAAGCCTCGTAAATATTTTAGTTATACAATCGTAGAAAATATGTAATAAACACCGTTTAGCATTTTGAGTGACGAACGTACAAACTACCAATGATTCAGTGCAAGAGGTATTATACTGTTACAACCAAAATTCAAATGGTTTAGAAATATATTATTTCCGACATGTAGAAAATCAGAATCAATGGCGTTTATAAGACCTTCAGAAATTAAAAAGCATTGTCCAAAGCATAAAAATTGCACTTCATGTTATTAACTACTTAATTACAGCAAGAGCAAGTAAAAGAAATACTTCGACAAAACTAAAGTACATTGGTCATACGAATCATATACAAAAATCTATACGCATGACGATATCTTTCCTACATTGGGGGAGAAACTTACAAATCGTCGAAATCCACCGGAAGTAGACCTCTGTCTCCGCTAAATGATCTTTTCATGCTCACTGAACTTCGAAAACGAATAACTTCACGGAGACAATCGCCCATTGTATCACAATGCGCTGCTCACTACTTTTTACCTGACGTTTTAACATTTTCCTCGGTATTGTAGACCTCCTGCCTCTGATAATTTATTGGCCGAACAAATCAATTTTAATATCAAGAAATATTTTATTATTTCGTCTAGAGCTGATACAACAGAACAGGAGGGTAAACTAATAACTGAAAGTGTGGGAATTATTCAAACTCTGCTCATGTAGGCAATTATTAGGGTATGATCAGGTTCAGAGGTTGCGAAAGGGTTCAAACAGGAAACTAAACTGGGACTTTTAGCTGAAAGTGTTTTAATTTTCACGGGGGAGTTTATGATTGCGAGAGCATGATCACCGGAGGGAATTTCTACAGAGAATGAAAATATCTAGAAGGATTGTTGACACTACTCGTTGGGCACTCTAATTTACATAAGGCAATTGAATGGGTTAAGTACGAACCGATCTTCAATTCCAGACCCAATTGACCTAGTCGTATAGAATGAGTGAAGATCGTATCGACACTAGAAAGAACCGCAGGTATCAGTGTTTACGCTCCCCGGAGATCAGTTCTTTAATCAAAGTGTGGCCATCATGTAATGTCCCAATGGTTGTTGAATGAATCGGAAGACGAAGAAAAAGAGAGATAATCCCGGCTTACGGTCCGCTCGCGGTACTAAGATGGGCAATCTTATGATCTCAAGTACTATACACACAGATGACATGGCAAAATCTACTTTTCTCCCCTCACATCGGACTATGGGGCTCAAGTTGAAGAGGACGAATTTATCAATTTGGTGTGGGCGTCGGATACAAAATACACGCTTGCAGGTTAACATTGAATTACACGTCCTTATCTGATCGTGCATTAATTCGATTCCGACTTGGAACAAATTCAGAGAATGGAGAATATTCGGAGACAGGAAAAGATGCTTCAACCGAGATCTGGTGCATGGAAGGAAAGGTATTCGTCGTTTTATTCTATGCGTTTCTGAAATGCAATTTTGCGATGTGGAGGATATCGGATTACCAGGTTTTTCAGTCTTTTAAGTAATAAGTAACTTCGTAAGCTCATCACCTCTTTCCGAAAGATATGTGGAGATGAATTTGATTTTATCAGCCATTCAAGTGGTGAAAGGAGCTTTCTTGCTCATAAATATTTAACTTGGGATTTTCTTTAAGTGCAGAGAATTGTGATTTCATCACATTTCGTTGTTTTGTGAACAATTACTGAATCTTTTTAAATATCTTTAGTTAAAGATTGACTTGAACGCATAAGATGTTTTCACAGGTACACGACATTGAAATAATGACCGAAATTACCATCTGATAATTTAACACAATTTAAAAGCTACCACCACAAATAATTTAATATACAAGAGCTTTGTAAAGACCTTGTGTGACATGGAACAGAACGATTTATTTTAATAAATACTCACAATAAAAATCGATTTTAAGCGCTTGTGTTATCGACTTTCTGTACGGCTTTATTGCAAAAGCTTTTATATAGCTATATTTAGGTATTATATATTTTCTACGAGTAAATAGGAAATTGAAGACGAAAGAAAGACTTACTTTTAGCTTTGTAAAATGTGTCGGTTTAGAAGTTTACAATTTTCTAATCGAATAAAGTTTGTGAAATATTTAAGTGTTTGTGTTTTTTTGAATTTATTAATACAATTATGAAAGCCTAAAGAGAGAGAAGTGGTACCCATGGGTATACAGGTATGGTAGTTGGTGCCGACAACAACTTTCTCCACATAACGTGTACAGATTAAATTTACTACCGTAGGGAGTACCTTTGCATACCTTTTAATATTTTTTTCTTCTTTTTCCCAAACACCTAATTTTTGGGTCTCTACATAAGAATCTGTAAGAGACTGACGAAAATTCTGGAATTATCCGAGTTCCGAAAAAACAGGAAGAAGGAGAATTTTATACTCTTATAACACACTTCTAAATGGAGACTCAGAATTATTAAATTTAAATTAATTAAAATCAACAAACCACCAATAATCCAATGTTTAACATCTCTGATTGATACTAAAATGTCCACAGACAGAACATAAAATGCCGCATAAACATTCACTAACATTTTCTCAAATTTTTCGTCCCGTTGCCGTTACACTTCTGCCCAATGTGAATAGAAGCATTAAAATACACAAGAAAAATGTTTACTTTGCCGGTATCGCTACGTGTCGTGTCGTGTCGTGCCGTTAGTGTGGTGCCCTGAAAGACTGATTATGTAAAAATAACATTGAACATTGGACGGTGGAAATGTACATAAAGTTGCCAGATCTGTGTATGAAGCAAAATATCTTCCGATAATGAGTGATTCCAATAATAGAAAATAGTATATCTGTTTCTACAGCCAATTTATTCAGGTCTGAGTTAGAAAATCGAAATAGACAGGATTCAGATTTCTCACATATCTGCATAAAATATGTTGACGATGGCTTTGTAATTCAAAAAGCGGATAAAATAAGTGATAAATAATAGATGCATCATAATAAAATTTTCACATAACACCGAACAATAAAACCAGTTATCCTTTCTGGACATAATGAAACTCATACAGCTCAGTTCTGATATGTTTAGACGTTGCTTTTCAGTACCATTATTCTACCGTTGGTGTGCTTAAAGTTGAAAGTTTTTTTAAGGTATTGTCCACGCTTAAGGCCCAATCCTATGATGAGCACAGCACAGCTTAGGCGGAGGAAAATTTCATGGCAAAGCAGTCTGGGAAATTTTTACCTGACAAATGTTGTCAGTAATGCCTACTCTACAATGAACCAACCAACCAACCACCCAGCTTGCCACGACCACACCAAAATCCACTTTTCGCTGGCTCTTGCGTAAAGAAAGAAATAGGCGCCTTTGTGTGGGTTTGACCACGATTTCTTGTTAGTGTAGTTGTTAACATGTCAGCCAACCA
>QYTT01095234.1:4190-15159 GCA_006980735.1 Dasypogon diadema
TCTCTATTGTTGAATAACGTGTTTCTGCGTTATTTGCTTTTTTAGGACGGGGGTAAGTTTTGACTGAACTTAACTTGTTTGGGTCTGGTTTGACCCCATTCTCAGTGATTATGTGCCCTAGGTACATTATTTCCTTTCTTAGGAAATGACACTTTTCGGGTTGGAGCTTGAGGTTGAATTCGCGAAGAAGGGTGAACACACTAATAAGCCTTGCATTGTGATCTTTAAGATTGTATCCATGGACTACAATATCGTCCATGTATACAAAGCAGTAAATGCCTTGTAGTCCAGAAAGGACATTGTTCATGGCACGTTGGAAGGTTGCAGGAGCGCCTTTCAATCCAAATGGCATATGGTTATACTCGTAATGTCCATAAGGAGTGCTAAACGCTGTTTTTTCTCTGTCCTTATCATCCATGCAAATCTGATGGAATCCACTTGCAAGGTCGAGTGTTGTGAAATATTTGGATTTACCTAACTGGTCTAATATGTCTGTAATATTAGGCAGTGGGTAAGCGTCGCCAATTGTAATGTCATTTAGCCGACGAAAATCAACAACGACTCGCCATCTTTTATTCCCTTTCTCATCTGGTTTCTTAGGAACCAGGAGAAGAGGTAAATTCCAGGGACTGTTAGAAGGCCTTATTATGTCAAGTTTAAGCATTTCTTGAATTTGCCGGTTTATTTCTACTCGGCTCGCTTCGGGAAGTCTGTATGGTTTTGTATATATAGGAGGTTTGCCAGGAGTAGTCTCGATTTTATGAGTTAACGCATCTGTATATGTCAGGAAATCCCCTTCTAGAAAGAAAAGATCATTGAATTCCTTACAGATATTGCGAATGCTCTCTGCTTCCTCTGAATTACAGTGATCCGATTTTATGAGGTTATGCAGTTTATTTATTCTGCCTTTAATTGGGTCCCTGTCGGAATCCGCGGAGACCACCTCAAAATCGTTTAGGCTATGGAACTCTGAATTCACTTCGTTAATTTCTAGCTTAGCGTCCTCCTCATTTGTATTGAGGACTAGGACATTGGCCAATCCATTAATCGGATTGACGATGGTGTTCCCCAAAAATAACCCTGGTTTTACTTCCTTCTTGAAGCAAACTGAATCGGAAACTGAAGAGATTGGAATTTGTATTACCGATTCAGTTCGAGCCGGAATAGTAATAATTTTATTAAAATCTTGTTTCGATTCTTTTTTATTTTTAAGGGACCTGAGAATTGGTTCCGTCTTTTGCGAAGTTTCAATGTAACTTGATTTTGTTTGTGATTCGACTGAATTTATATTGGACCTGTGATATTCTTCACCTTCGGTGTTCGTACCCGGTGAAGTTTTGAATGAGTTATTTTTATTGTCTTTATTCGGAGACAATGTTATTTCTGTGTAAAGAAGGCTTTTTGCCTTAACCTCTTTTCTGGGTCTTCGTTTCTAAGATAAATATGTGGATATTCTGAGCGATATTGCTCTATGGGATATGACGAATGGTATTCACTTACTTCTAAAGAAATGTATTTATTTTTGTAATCGATACAAGCGTTGTATCGTGATAAAAAGTCATGGCCGATTAGACCATCGTATGATAGCACAGAATTGTCACCTACTATTTGGAAAGGGTGTTCTATTAGAAGATCAACGTTTGACACATTTGACATTTTTGCCAGGATTAGACCTTCAGTACATGTGGACTCGGTGAATAGCGTATTTATGTTACAGATAGCATCTTTGTAGTAGACACTACCGGGTTTCAGTGTGTGAAACTTAATTAGACTAATTTCCGCACCTGTGTGAATGAGGAAATTAGTTTTTTGGGATTTACAGACGTTGATGGATAAGGAAATTGTAATGGAACTGTGATTTATTGCAATTGGGACTTTACAGTCTTTTAAATATCCGGAAGTATTACATCCGGGTTCTTGTGTATGTCGGCCTTTGTTTGTACTAGCGAGAAGTCGCCGACTTGTTCCTCTCGCGTTGATTGTTTTTCCGAATTTGTGTGATAAACGCCTAAATCTCGTGTTTTGAAATTTTTATTTCCAGAATTTCTATCATTTTGACACTTTGGAGGTGATTTGGGAAGTTGTTTCCCTCTATTTATATTTGGAATTTGATTAAGATTCGGGTTTGTATTCGAACGTCCTCTATTTGGAATTTCATGAAAGTTTATGTATTAGGTCTACCGGAAAGTTCTGTCCGTTTTTAGAATAAAAACAAAGAGTAAATTTTTCATACCTTGAATAAACTTTACTGAATAATATAATTGCCATCATTATTTATGACTTCTTGCCAGCGTGATGGCAATCTGTATATCCCATTTTTAAAAAATGTCTTATCTCTAGAGGACAAAAATTGAACCAGTGTTTGTCTGATATCTTCTTCGTTTTTGAATTTTTTGCCCTGCAAAAAATTTTGCAAGGACAAAAACAAGTGATAATCAGATGGTGCTAGGTCCGGGGAGTATGGTGGATGTGACAGTATTTCCCAGCCTAGCTCTGCGACTTTCTGACGAGTCCCCAAAGCAGTATATGGCCTGGCATTGTCATGAAGCGGTATGATGTTCTTCCTATTGATCATCGCCGGCCTCTTTTCTTGGAGTGTTGTTTTTAATTTATCCAATTGCTGACAGTACCTCTCCGAATTTAACCTTTCGTTTGGTTTCAACAGCTCAAAATGTATTGGGCCTCGAATGTCCCACCATATACACAACATTCTCTTGTTCAGGCTAAACTTCGGTTTAGGGGTGGAGGGGGCAGGTTTTCCGGATTCACAATATGCTTTTCCTAATGACGTTTTCATATGTAATCCACTTTTCATCCCCAGTTATCATCCGGTCCAAGAAGGGTTCGATTTTGTTGCGTGCAAGCAGAGATGTGCATACGATGACTCTATCATTCAAATTCTTCTCACTTAACCCATCTCGAATGCTTCCACACAAAGCCTAGTTTCCGAATATGGTCCGAAATGGTTTGTTGAGTCAAGCCTTTCCGCAATCTCTGATGAAGAGAGAGCCATATATGCATCACATGAACATGCACATACTTTTGAAACTGATTGTAACCGAAACGGACAGAACTTTCCGGTAGACCTAATACATAGTGTGTTGCTGTTTCTAAATTTTGGGAAGGCCTTTGGTAACTTGAATCGTACTCGGGTGAATGGCCTGGGAATTAGTCGCAAAATGGACGGAACGGAGGAAGGCATGAGGGCGGAGCGGCAATACCAAGGGCAGCAATCAAAAATGGTCCATTATATGACCTTTTAAAAAATGCAGGCAAAAAAACGACCCAAAAGTGCCTTCGAATGGTCTGATGAACATGAAAGCTGTTTTAAAAAATTAAAACATTGTTTTGAAAAAAAGCAAAAATCAGTTTATGTGTAAATGCCTCTGGAGACGCAGTTGGTGCCGTGCTTCAGCAGTATAACTCAAATCATTGGGAGCCTCTTAGTTTCTCTCTAAACGTCTTAAGCCCGCAGAAAGAAAATATTCTACTTTCAATAGAGAGCTTCTAGCAGTCTTCCTTGCAGTAAAACATTTTAGGCATTTTGAATAAAGGCAAAAGCTTCACCGTGTACACCGATCATAAACCCTTGACGAACGCTCTGTTCTCGAAATCTGAAAAGTCTTTCCATCAAACAAATCAGTTAGGTTTTATATCTCAATTCACTAACGATATTAGATACATTAAAGGTATTAGCAATATAGTCCCGATACCCTTTCATGAGCACATGTTGACTCAATTGAAAAGTTCGACCTAGAAACTCTAGCAGAAGCACAACATAAAGATGAAGAATTAAAAAAACTTCTAGAGAAAAAACACCCAACATCTTTTATACTAAAACAAATTTACAGTCCTTTGGAAGGCGAAGACGTATGGTGTGAAACAAAAACAGGTACCATTAGATCTTTTGTCCCTAAAACCTTACGAAGACTCATTTTCGATAAATTACATAATCTCTCACACCCGGGTATCCGGGCAACCAGAAAACTTCTTTCTTCGCGCTATTTTTGGCCCGGGATGAATAGGGAAGTCAACCTCTGGACAAAAAGTTGCACATCATGCCAAAAAGCTAAGGTACATAGACACATTTCGTCTCCTCATGGCACCATTAGCGCACCTAAGGGAAGGTTCGAGCATGTTCATCTCGACATAGTTCGTCCACTGCATTTATTCGTCACTGGATTTCAATATACGTCGTTCCACGAATCATAACTACCAATCAAGGACGCCAATTCGAATAGTCAGTTTTCAAGGAACTATCCTTTATTTTCGGCAGCCAACGTATACTTACAACACCGTACCATCACCCACAGTCGAACGGAGCCATTGAACGCTTTCATAGGCTAACTGCAATTCGTGCAACAGACGAACCTAACAACTGATATTTTAATATCCCTTGGTCACTCTTAGGAATCAGATCAGCAATTGTTGATGATTTAGGTACAGTATCTGTGCAACTTTTATATGGACAATCCTTGCACTTACCGGGGGAACTTATAACCTCAGATAACCCTGAAAATGTTAGATTCACAACAGCTGAAGTAAAAAAGATACAAAATGCTATTATAAGTATCAAACTTCAAAATTAAAGAACGCGAAAACAAACAAATATATTTCTCCCTCTAGACATTCACCGATGTACGCATTTCTTCATTAAGGAGGCGCTTTATAAAGACAGTCTTACACCCCCCTTATTCAGGACCTTATCCTGTAGTATCGAAACAAGAAAAAGTGCCTATTTAAAATCATAATAAATGGGAAAGAAGAATTAATTAACATTGATAGGTTAAAACCAGCTTATACATTAGACCCTAATATAACTACCCCACGTACAGTAACTCGTTCAGAACTAAAGCCTCAAGTCATGTTCAATTTGTAAATATAAGTCATAATATGTATTCATAAACTTTGTAAAGAAAGAACATTATTATAATAGTTTAAATTTGCATGCCTAAGATTTATAAACACATTTGAATTAACAATTAATCACATGGAATTTAAAAATACTTTTAGCTTCAAGATTCGAAAAATTGTCACATTATACAAAAATACAAATTGAAAGCTTATAACAGATAACTAAATAAGGCGATCAGTCCGGAGCAGAACCTCATCACCAGAGCCTCGTAACGATCTTTTTATAATTCGTAGTTTTTAGTTTCAATAAAGTGCTAAGATAAACACATCATCTTTTAAATTTTGTTTTAAAGTGAACCCAGACGAAGTATAATAATAAACTAATTGCTCGACGCCAAAAAGTCCAAACAGGTGGTCTTGCTACCACAGCCACAGGCCCTAATGACAGATGGAGTAAGCCGCTCAGTAATGTGTCAGTCAGGTAAATGGTTCCTGAAACCTGCATGTGTGCGTTCCAGAAACGTCAAATAAGCATAGTTTTGTCAATTTTTGCATGGAGAAATATCAGATAAGCATAATGCGAGCGGCTTACTTCTTGAGTCACACGTACAGTGTATATGAAAGTTGTGGCTTATCTTGGCTTAGTTATATAATGTAAGGGCAGGAGATTTTGATTATATTAAAACCAATATATTTACACTACTTTGCAAAAGATGGAGTTAGTAGTTTTATTCTAAAGGGGTATTCCACAATACCCGCCCGCTACTATAGTACTATAGTAAGAATCGAAATTTAATATAAATATAAATTTCAAAGGATGTTAATTATTGAAACATTCGTTTATTTTTAACAAATTCCAGGTTTTTCATGGCGTCGCTAGTTTGATTCCAGCTCAAATCGCTGTTGTTTTTTTCCTATCAATACTTAGAATTGTTAAAAATAAATGCTTCGGAAATTAACATGACTTGAAATTCGGATTTCTCGATCTTAATGAATATTTCACAAAACAATTTTAACTAACTTTGGTCGATTACTCTAAAAGTGAAACTTTGCGAACTTTCTAATAGCTTTCGTCGGTATTGATATAAAGTCAGCCGAATACAAATCTGTGGCTTTGTAGACTATTAATTAGCATGAGAAAACGTGGCTGCAATAGGAGAAAGCGTGGCCCCCGCCGTTGTCTTCTCGTGTCAAAACTTAGAATCGTTAATTTTCGAAAATTAGCATCAGTTAAAATCCACAAAACTTTTAGTTCGATTACTTGCGGGTATTGCGCTAGAAGATATGGAATCGAGTAGAATCCATTCACAAAATGAGATTAAAATATAGTATCGACATTGTCTGGAAGATCAATAATGAATTGGTCAGTCCAAACAACAATTTTCCTCTAAAGTCATCCTTGTTTTGTGCAGTGTTCTCGGCTTCCTATGCCGAAGATTCCACATATCGCCAAGAAGGAGTTACAACATTACAAAATCATTGTTCTTACGATATACTACTGAAAATTCCACTCTTCTTTCACTGCGGCTTGTTCAAATATTTTTCTACCTATTCTAACTCACGAACCCAGTTTGTATTGATATTTTTTATATCCTTAGGGACTATCTCCTTAACATCCCTGTGCGTTAATATCGCTTTCCCCGCTTTCCCTGGATGCCGAAAACTTAGATGAACTACGCTTTCAATTATCAAAAAATGTGCCTCGAAATCTCTAGCTCTCCTAGGCAGAGGCGGTAGGTGTTATCTTCAACCTTATCCAGCGGTGAAAGGTGGTAACGTAAATGCAACGTCCGGAAAACAGACCCATTATGGTTTTTGGTTTCGTTTTGTACAGTATGAGATGCTCCTCCCACGATGAGTGGTGGCAAGAATATGGTACAGATTTCTGTATTAAGCCGGAGAAGTAATAGCATTATTATGATTTTTTTTTAATCTATGAAAAAGTGAGTGTGCTATAAATTCCCGGTATATAAACTGGTTGCTTTCAGTACTTATGTTTGACACTATAAAATTGCTCTAATAAAGTCTGTAATTAGGAAAATGTGCTTAGATAATTTTTCTACTTATCAGATATGGAAAAATTGTAATTTTCACATCTCTACCTCTGTGCGTGTGAACAAAGTCAATCAGTTAGTCCCAAGATTTCGTTTCCATTAAATTGAAGATGGATATCGTGTTTTCATTCCAATAGTCCATCTACGGTGTCGAAGCCAATCCTTTATTTAACAAACCTTCGCTCCATTATATACAAAAGGACTTCGAGAGTGCTGCCTGCAATTGCATTAAATCTGCCATAGAAAAGAGCCATTTACATTGTGCTCTGCAAATTCAATTCAGTGAATGACTGTACCAGTGCCATGAGGCGGTCCCATAGATGTTGCCGAAATGGAAGATGATGAGTAGGACTTTCATTATAGCCAATGCTTGTATGGCATGTTTTCATAATGGCACGGACATATCGTGCATCCGAATCATTTTTGGACCTCGCCCCTTCCTGAAAACCTCTTATGAAAGTCAATCGCCTAATCGACACAATTTCCTACAAGTAACATGGGATCTGTAAGTCCAGCGGACAGCAAGTGCCAGGATGGTCCAGAGGACTGAGTCCAATATGAAGGGATATGTTTGCTTTCAGGTGAGCAGAACATAAATCATCAATGGTCCTTATTTGCACACTCTACGTCAAATATGGGAATCATGTACACACAGCCAAACGAGAAAATCGATTTGAGATCTGTAGGCGATGCTTGCGCAAACATTTGTCTGTGTAGCATGCATAGCCACAGATGGTCAGTGTTCAGGGACGTCACTCGACCATTGACATTGTGTTAATTTTATAAACATTAACACCTGAAATTATCACCGGCCAAACACCGAATCAATACACTCCGGCCTCCCCCGAATTTACAGATCAATGGAAGCTTACCTTACGTTACCTAATTAAGGCACAGAAGACATTATTAATTGAGACCAGATAAAACACCGTAATTGGGACATAAATACCTACAGCCAAATTGTCGCAATTAAAAGCGAGGGCAAAACCTAAGCAGAAAGAGTGGTTTTTGCGTGGGATGGAAAAACTGTGGCCGAACGAGGATGGGATGGCTGCTTAAGTGTCGCAAACAAAGTTAAATCTCATTATCACTAGTGTAAACTCAGCAGCATAGATAAACACACATTCCCGACTGCATGTCATAGGCAATCCCACTAACCCAGAGGCTGAAGCGCTGATATCGCTAACCACCCTTTGACCAAAGTTCCATAGGAGCACTGTGAAACAGATACAAGCAGCCGGTGTACTCCGTTGAGCGCATCAACTTTAAAGTTCATCCGTGTCTTTGGAGGAGCACCAGGGCACGAGGGTAGACACTGGTGTTTTATGGGAATCCTGTTTTTGCCTTCAATTAATGGCTTTTAAGGATGTTGCTGTAGTTTCGACCGTGCTTTGCCTCAATTAGAAGCTTTTAATTATACTTCCCTTAAGCTTGCCACTAATTCCGCCCGCCGCCACCCTTTCTTATCAGGATAACGCGACGTTATCCTCTTAACTTTTCAAGGAACGTTAGATACTGGGGACGCACAACAACACAAAAACTTTTCTTAGTAGTGTATTGGGGGCGCCAAACTGTCGTTTAGTTTCCCACTAATTTACGGTGCTTCACCTGCTTCCCAGTTACCAAAATCCAAGGTTGTGCTTGGCGACGGTTCCTGGAACTCCAGCAGGATTTGGGAGATTGAACTGAATAAAAATGAGGTTGCGTTGTCATGGGGCTGATGTGGTTTCAATTACAATCCCGAGAAATAGTTACAGGATTTACGGCGAAGCAGGGTGAATTTGGGACGAGACAATTGACGCCGTGTTAATGAGTCACTTACACTGGCAGTAAAAGGTTTCATGAGAGTGACTCCGCCCGTAATTCACTTTTATCTGTGGCGGTATCTTTTTGTGCCTGCGAGATCCAATTATTTTACTTAATTAATACCAAAAGTTGACTTTAACGACGGCAGGTGAGGTTGAGGCGTGAGGGTGGTAGCCTGTTCGGTTATGACGCACTTGGTGCTATTTAAGTGTTCTGGGCTTAATCTGTATTTGACGCGGAGTTAGTTTTTCTGATAGTAGCATTGAACCCCAATGCAAACAGGTGCAGATTTTTTCATTAGATTCTATCTTGTCGAATAGTACGTCTGGGATAATTTCGGAGTCAAACCTCAAGTTTGCCAACGTTGGTGTACTATCGATGATATGCAACTCCAGGTAATCTAAAGTTTAGCACAAATATGAGCCGGGGAATTAAGTGGGGTGGAATGCTATTCAGTTACTCGTTTTTTAGGTTCGGAGCATTTCTGTAATTGCGGTAAAACAAAGTGAATAAGGATTATGAGGTTCAGTAAATCTGGAACTATTTGCTAGGTTTGAGAATTTTGGTTTTTTCGTTGGATGGTTCATAATTCTGCAAGGACTGATCAATTCTGTCTTGAGTGCTTTCTAATACTGTATAGCATGTTTCTAATTAAAGATGAATAAAGCTTTAAATTGAATATTCCGTATATACCGCAGCAGGAATGAACTATTTCCTATACCATCCAAGAGCTTTATTGGTCTTTAATTTTGAATAAGCTACACTTGAGGAGAGAGGGTTAAATAATTTTAAATTGCTCGAGATGGTACAAAATCTTGATTGGGTAATACACACTTTCTTCTAATTTGTCATGTCAACTTGTGATAAGTGCTTTATAAGTACAAACGTTTCTCCCTAGTGAACTATCCCAGAGCATTTAATCTGCCTTTCGGTAGGCTTTAGAAAAATAAAACGGATTCACATACACCTTTCTCTATGCGTTCACTTAATTTTCTTTTAAATTAAATCTCTAACTTCTTACTTAACTTTCTCCTCGCGGAGGATACTTAAACTCAACCCTTTACGTTTTTACCACCGTCCTCGTTGCTTATACTTTTTTGTACTACTCTTTAGTTTGTGGAAGCAATTGCAGCGATGTCTTTACATTTTTGTTGATCAAATCTTACAAATTGCAATTTCAATTTATTTACCGATCATGAACCTATTGATTTTTGGAAGTATTTTTATTTTAACTAGGAGATCCCTGTGCAATTGTACAAATTGAAGGTATATGAGTGACATAATTAATTTGCACCTTAAATTTCAAAGCGCGTTTTTCCCATAGGTGTCCCCTGTAGGCCTAATCCTCCCACGCAAGCAAGCAGTAAAAAGACACCTGCAAAATATTTTCCAATGTAGAATAATGAAAAAAGGTCCAATTAATCCATGTATTGCATACTTATCGGTGGCAAACACCGAAATTAACACCAAAGTTACCCAGGAACGCAACCCCAAAGTAATGAACACAACCCCAAACCGATGCGGATCAGTGCTGCCATTATAAAATTTCAAGAAAAGCTCGATGAAACTCCATATAAAAAAGTGGCTGAAATACGGAACCGGGAGCTTTCTTTGTATAATTAATGGCGGCCAATACTAATCAATGCAATGTCCGATAAGTTCTTTATTTTTTAAACGCAGCATTTTTGTCTATCTTGACATATCCTACAATAGTGCTTTCCATAAATAAAACAAAAAAAGAAGCTATAATTGATTTGGACCAATCATGTTATACCCTGGATGTAGGAAAGAAAATAAAGTAATGAGTATTTGCAGCTGACCTTCAAATTTGCAGAGTGTTCTGCGCAATCTGTGGATGCAACTTTTAGCACCGCATCAATGACAAAGAAATAGCTTTAAGAAATGTCATATATATGTATATATAAGAATAAATAAATAAAGATATTTGTACGTTTAAATAATATCTGGAATACTTTCAGAAACTTTTGTATTGAATAATTTTGAACAATTTATTTTTTCGGTTGGCAATCCTGATCTGGTTTGACTCGACATATTTTTGTTACCCTCCAGACAAAAAAGAGAAGTTTAAATTCGCATGATTCAAACAATAAGAAAAGAAACAAGAGTACAGCGTTAAAATATGAAATATGAATTTATATTTTAGGAAATGTAACCATTTATGGACTTGAGTGGCCATATTAGGACCCTGATCTGCGTGTAGCGTTCCTGCCTTTGTCGCGGCTACTGTTGAGCTT
>QYTT01095235.1:10786-27691 GCA_006980735.1 Dasypogon diadema
AAATTCCTTTGGAATGAAAGGGCGAATCCTCTTTTGTGAAACGTCGCAATAAATTTGTTTATCAGAATCTGTTGAAAACTGACCAATGAAGTCTAAATGTCTAGCCTGACGCGGCGAAGCTTTATCCAAATTTTGCTTGAAAGCATAAACCAAAGGTTTTATGATCTGTAAAAATAATAAAATTTCTACCTTCCAAGAGGTAGCGAAAATGTCGAATGCCATAATAAATGGCGAGCAATTCTCTATCGTAAGCACTATATTTAGATTGTGCAGCAGACAACTTCGTAGAAAAGAACCCTAGCGGTTGCCAATTATCACCAACTTTCTGTTGTACAACCGCACCTATAGCTAACTCAGAAGCATCTACTGCTAAAGAGAGTTGAGCATTAGGATCAGGAAAAGCAAGAAGAGTTGCTTTACACAACTGAGATTTTACTTCCTCAAAAGCATGAATTGATTCCTTGGACCAAATAATTTTTTTCTTGCCATCACTCTTCTTGCCTGTTAGAAAACAATTTAAAATTCTTTGCACAAAAGCTGCTTTCGGAATAAATTTGCGGTAAAAATTTACCATACCAAGGAAACGTCTAAGTCCCTTAACAGTTTCAGGACGTTCAAAGCTTTTAATCGCTTCAACCCGAATAGGTGATGGTTTAATACCTTCAGCTGAAACTATATGACCGAGAAACTTCACTTCAGATTTTAGAAAATTACATTTCTCCACGTTCAAACAAAGACCGAATTCTTCAAATTTAGCAAACAACTGACATAAATGATTTAAATGCTCTGCTTCGGATTTGGAAGCTACCAAAATATCGTCCAAATAGACGAAACAGAACGAGAAACCACGTAAAACAGAGTGAATGAATCTCTAGAAGGTTTGCGCCGCATTACATAAACCAAAAGTCATGCGGGTGAATTCGAAAAGTCCGAAAGGTGTGCAAATCGCAGTCTTAGGAATATCAGCTGGCTCAACTGGTATCTGGTGGTACGCTTTAACCAGATCAATGGTAGAGAAAACCTTGCACCCACTTAATTGAAATGAAAAATCATGGATATGTGGTATTGGATACTCAGGCACTGTACAGGAATTAAGTTTTCTATAATCCCCGCAGGGTCTCCATTCACCGTTGCTCTTCTGCACTAAATGTAATGGTGATGACCAATTACTGCTAGACGGACGGCAAATACCCCGCTGCAACATAAAATCAAATTCTTTCTCAGCAGCAATCAACTTTTCACCCGAAAGTCTGCGCAGTTTGGAAATTACTGGAGGACCTCTGGTAACAATGTGCTGTGTTACTGAATGTTTAACAGGTTTGGAGAAACCATCACTGACTGTAATCGATTTAAATTCCTTTAATAGCTTTAGTACTCTAGTATCAATGTTCGAATCTAGAAAAATAGCTAAAGAAGACGAAAAACCAGAAACTGTCGCTGCCCGAGATTTGAGCGAGGTCAATGGATCGACTAGAGTTTTATTTCTAATGTCAACTAAAAGACCATAGTGACTCAAAAAATCGGCTCCTAAAATCGGTTTAGCAACGTCTGCTACCAAAAATTTCCATGGAAAACAGCGCCTAAGACCTAAGTCCAAAGTCAAAAGTTTGGTGCCGTAGGTATGGATTTGTGAGGAATTTGCAGCTAACAGCATCAAACCGCTTCTAGGAAGATTGCTACCCTTGATGGCAGGAACAACTGAAACATCAGAACCTGTATCTAATAAAAAACTGAGGTTAGATGATTTATCAAAAATATATAGGCGACTTAAACTTAGGCTCTTATCCCCAGTCGCCAATGGAGAGGAGCCACTTAGTTTGTTGAAGCCGATTCAAAGCAATCGGCACTTTTAAAAGAACAGGGTTTGATACATTTACTCGCCTTGGTACCAAATTTGAAATGATACCAACACAACCCTTTTGAACCAGATGAACCACGAGACTTGGATCTGGATTTAGAACGAGATCGTACATCTCTACGACCTGATCCTGAAGACCAACGCGACATTCGTTCAACTTGTTGGGATAGTAATTCAACCTGCTTCTGCAACTTGGAAAGAATCGGACTATCAGCAACAGGAGAAACCGCATATACTTCCGAAGTATTTGTGACGTCATAGAATCAAATCTGCACAGCTGGCTAACTCATCCAAAGATCCAGGATTGCAGGAAAGGATAGCCTGAGTCGAAGGTGAAAGTCGCTGCATCCATAACGACCTGACAACGTCGTCGCTAAGTTTACCCCCGTTGAGAGCACGCATCTCCCGTAAAAGCTGGGAGGGTTGCGAACTCCCTAACGGCAGGACACTTAGAAGTCGTTTCAACTTCTGTTCACCAGATGCACCAAGTCTTGAGATCAACGCCTCTTTGAATTTTTTATATTTATCACTTGCGGGCGGATTTGCAATTAAATCACTTATCACACTGAACACTGACTCATCCAACATACTCAACAAATGGTTGAACTTAGTCGCATCTTGCGTAATTCCCGACAATTCAAATTGTGCCTCGAGTTGGAGGAACCAAGCTTCCGGTAACTGTCTCCAAAAAGGTACCACTTTAACGGAAATCGTGTTAACCGACGGGGTGGACAAAAAGGAAACAGACGACTGACCACTCCCGGAACAACCCGGTTGGGGAATTTCATCTCCCAATAAAAAATCAATTTGATTTTCCGTCATGATAATCACCAAAAACCAATCACTCAGTATATGAATTTTAAATTTGTAAAAGATTAGAAGTAAAATATTTTTTAAATTTAGAAATGAGAATATTTTAGTTTTCAAAAAGAAAATGAAGATAAACTTTTGTCACCTTTACTTTTACAATATTGCTACAAACTCTAAGTTCCCACGCAGAATCTTTACTTGACAGGAATTCTTCTCAATTCTCCTGTTGTTTCACAGCTCCTTTTAGAATAAAATTCCAGGAAAAAGTCTTGAATCAATTGTAAAAAACTTTCTCATCACGTCGGGGTCACCAATTATGGTTATCGCGATGTAAACGATTCTATATAGAGTCAAGTAGATCAAAAGAAAATCAAAATATGAAAACTAATTTATTACACTTAATTTGTCCGGACTAACTATATATAAAAACCTCTACGAAAGAAAGACCGAGAGCTTCAACCAAGAAAAAATTAAATCTGTTCGTTTATCTAAAACAAATTTTAGAACCTCGCCTACTACTAGACTCCAAATCGCCACATTTCAAAGTTGCTCTTTAAATTCGCCAGACGCGTTTGTAAGGCTACCGCCACACCACCGCATAGGGAATGCATCTTCCTTTCATTTGAGACCAAACACATACCGATATTCTGCCTAGTTCCCAAGATATCAGCCCTTTCACCTTTTCAATACTTCCTCGCCTTGCAACTACTAGATTTTATTGTAGTATCGTGTAAAGGTCATCTCCTCCAATAAAATTTAGTATATTGTGCTACCGCGTAGGAAGTGCATCTCCCTCTCATGTAAAACGAAACATATAGCAATATCCAGCTTAATGTTCGAGTTATTGTTCACCTTTCAACTGAATTTTTTAACACCCCCCCCCACCTCCTCTCCCTCGTCACGCAACGTTTTACATTTTATTGTAGCACCGTGTAGAGGTTCTTACATTTAAGATAACACACGTACTCATATTTCCTCCAGTTCTCGAGATATCAGTCCGCTTGTCTTTAAACTACACTTTTTAACACCCCCTCTTCATCTAATTACTATAATTTATTGTACTATCATGTAGAGGTTAATTATATTTTCATCTGAGACTATATAACGCAGTGGTACTTTCTGGTTCCCAAGATATAAGCCTTCTTTCGCCACCTCTTTACCCTGCCACTACTACATTTGTTTTGTCGTGCAATACTGAAACAATAAATTAACTAAGTAATTAACTAAGTAGTTATTAACTATTTAAGTATTAGTTAACTAGTTAGCTAACGAGCGCAAGACTTCTTAAGGTGTCATGTTCCGATGTCAGAGTGAGCGGAAAATTTGTGGGGCGAGGATTTGCCCGCTTTTGCAAAAGGCGAAGTTTAGTATCCCAGCTTTTATATCGGAAAATGATGATACATCCTTCCAGTATATAAGCAGTGTAAACAGTTCAAGTGTCCTGTTAAAGCTAGTTGATCCAAGAATTTATAAAAAGAAACAATATCTTAATAAAAAGCCAAATAAATAGTTGTAAAGAAATATAAGGACTTTTTTTTAAATATTTTTGAATAGTTTCTGTGAAAACATTTGAAAATATTTTTAAAAAAAGTAACAAAAATACTGAAAATTCGTTAGTAGTAATAAAAATTTATAAGCTCTTACGTACTAATCCTCCTTTAGATTGTTTGTTGCTGATATAGCTTTGTGTAAAACGCTGTTAGTTTTTGCTTTAGAAGTTTTACCTACTTTGCTGGTATTTTCAATAATCTTTGCAAAATAGATTTGAGTAAATTCTAGCGATGAACATGTGTCCTTGGCATAACAGATATTTATGTTATAATGCGTTGCTAAGAAAGAGGAGAGTATCTCGTGGAAGTCTTCTGATTCAGTTATTATTTTTCCTTCCACGCAGATGTAGTAAAGACATTAGTAATTGTTTTTGCCACCACCTTCAAGTAAACATAGAAAGAAAACCTTTCAATATTATAGCAAATTAATGTAAAAGTTTAGAAGTGATTATCTTGAAATGTCTGCTTGCAAATCAGATCAATGTACTACCTGAACCTGAACTACTGGCTTATTGTCAGTTAACTGAAAGAAACCAGTAAATTTATTTTGAACGTCTTTTTTTAAGAAAAGATGATCAACCAAAACGCCGAAATAATAAAAGTACAGAGTGAAAATTTAACATTAGTAAGATAACTAAACAAAAAGGAATCACACATAAATTTAGATATAGCAATAAAATTCCCGATAAATTCTAAGTTTGGAAAAAGGCATTAATGAAGAAAAAAGGGAGGAAATTGAAAGTATGTTAATATTGCATGTTAATGTAATATTAATTATTATTTTTCATTAGGTATTAACTATTAAAAACATTTTACATCCTGAAGGTATCCGCAAAAATTTATAGAAATTGTTTGAAGAAAATATAATTATCGCATTCAATTATTCCAGCATACCCGGAAAAAAGCCTTTTAACCAATATAAAAATATTAATATTATTTGGTAAAAAAAACCTTATTTCAAAATTCCGTTATATTAAATTACAACTTTCCAGAATCTTTGTTGAAATATAATAAAGCTAAAATGAAGGGAAATCATTATAGACTGTGTTTATTTTGCCCTGTATCTGGGTTAGATATAAATTTTGCAGATAAAACAACAATAGCGCAAAGTCCTTTTGTTATTGTTTTACCTACAACACCTTGATCTAATCCAGATCGTTAAACACAGCTATTTCAAGGAATCGCTATTTGTAATAAATATGCTAACCACTTATCTGTAGTTCGTTATAAATTAGATTCTTTTCATTTGTTATAAAAGGTATTCCTTAGTAATAAGCAAAGTAGCAAATGCTTACCGCCTATGATATAACCTGTGTAAAAGTAATCTATTCTGTAATGCAAAAAGGACATAGGATGATATGTTGAACAGTGGACCACAATCGATACCACGATATTTCGATCAATACAAACCAGTGCACACATGTCGAAGCTTCATAATTCTGTGAGATACCTTTTACCGTACTGTTTTTTCAGATTTTGCGTTTTATTTTCTGAAGTGATCTTAAGGGCCAATTCCAATCCAAGTCTACGTCTTCGTCTTCGTCTCGTTATAACAATTAGTGACGTCAGACCAAGACGAGCATCAAGCAAACTCGTTCCAATTGGGCTTGATTTTTGACATTTCGTTCATCTTCCATGGTTAAGACTAATGGGATTATTAGGCAGAAATTGATGAAAATTACACATTATTTTTGTTTCGAATCGTTTGATTTTAATTGTAAAAGCTATCAGCTTATAGTAAATCAAAAATAATACAAAAGAATATGCGTTTTCTTGAATAAAACCTAGACATAATTTGCATGAAGTCAACTTGACGAAGTGTTATACAAACTAGCCAAGCTCCAAGTTATCTCGGTGTGACGTCACAAATTGTTATAACGAAATGAAGACGAAGTCGAAGACTTGGATTGGAATCGGCCTTAAACTGACAACCAACCGTTGATAATTTACAGTAAACCACTGTTTACCATGTGGCCATTATGTACCTATGATTTTTTTGTGTACCTACGATTATTTAACTTTGAATAGAAAATAAATAATAAAAGTGTGGAAAACTTTACCGGACTTATGCAAAGCGAAAAAAAAACAAATTATGGAATTAACTTTCTGGACACTACTAATCCCGATTACCTAATGGCCAGCAAGGTTATGCACACTTTGGAACCATTGAAATATTCGCATTCGTGGACATGTTCGGGAAAAATGAATTCAAAACATAGAAAATATTGAGCAAAGGGTACTTATCTTTTCCTCGAGTCAAATTCCCGTTCTCTTCTGTTTCGGCCTCCTTACACCACCACTCCTAGTGACTTCTTGCTTCGATTTTTCGCTCCTTCTGCTTCCTCAACTATGGTTTTTCCTCGTACTTCTTGTCGCAAGTTTTACTGAATTTTTCTTTTTATTTTCCACTATTCGTTAACTTGTCTTCAAGATATATATATATTTTTTTCTTTTATGATTAACGCTCTGCTGACCGCACTTTTTGCTTACAACCAAACTTTTGAAAAGAGACTGAGTGCTACACCTACTGAATCTTTTATTGTAAACCGGCCACTATTCGCACTTCTGCCCCCTATTCCGTGAACTTACTCGAATCGGTTAAAATCGGTTCACAATTTTTAATTTTTGGTTTTTCATTTCCGCTTCAAAAATGTTCTTCGTAATTCTCTTAGCTTTCTGGCTGTTTGGAAAAAAATTTCCTTAGCTTAGTTTCGCAGATTTTATGTAAAAAAAAAAGCGACAGGTGACAGATGACCTCGGGGGTCTGTGATTACTTCCGGTTAGGTATTTCCGGGGCGGAAGGCATACAAAAGTATTCTTCGGGTTATGCCCAGTCCGTTTTTATCATTTTTATGTCGGGAAAGTGAAGTTCGCCTCCAAATTTGTCAGTGTTTTGTGCCGGTTGTGAGTTTAAGTGAATTTTGTTATTCGTGTGGTGTTTGAGGTGTAAACCGAAACAGGTGACTTAATTTTTTATTAATTGCGTTATTTGAATGTTGACCAGCACCATTTCCTCATTTCGGGACTCCGATTTTAATTTCATGTGAAACTCCGTGCCTGCCTTACATTTAAGAAAACTAAGATAAGTAGAAAAATATTTTCCTAATTTGTTACAATCTAACAAACTTAAATCTAATTCCAAGTTCCCATGCTTCCGTTTTATTATTACAAATATTGCTCCGGATATAATCTTGGTATATAACAGGATGTGGCAGCCGACAGAAATTAATCCCTTGCAAATACTGATTTTCTCTTATAAGCGAAGCAGTTTATCATCCCCAACGGCAAGGTAGGTAAATTCTACTTTTATTCTTCCGGTCCCAGGTGTAACTGACTTAATCGACGACGTGATCCCACAAGGAACGAGGAGCGCACAACGAGCACGAAAATCATGTTAGAGGACCAACCAACGTACAGAGGACTATAGGTAAGCTTATCTTCGAACAGGTTTCTTCGTTTTCCCCTTTTTTTAACTGAAAGTTAAACAGAAATCTTTTGCAGAATTACTCAAATCAATAGAAAAGTACCAGGAAAACATATACATAAACAGGTAGTGTCTTTTATTAACTTTATGCGAAGCTTTACTCAATAATTCTTTATTGCAGATAACACAGGAATCGCAAAAAAACAAAATGTGACAATATTAATGATATAAACATACGAAGTAGAGCATATAGATCCTAGATGACCGGTTTAGAGTGACTAAGAGATTTCCACCAAATACATACAGATACATCATTAAGGACGTCCTGAAGCTTAACGCGAGCTACAGCTTTAAATAGAAGCGACATAGATATTTCTTTCAAAAATACTAAGGAGCTGTATCGCCGTTCTTCTGCATTCAGTGACGGAACGCGTATATTTAATATTGATGAGACTTTAACATTAACATGTTATATTATTAATGCTGCTGGAAATGTCCTTCCACCAGTTATTGTTCTTCCCGAGAAAAATTATAAACTGCATATGACCAGAGGTGCTCCACCCGGCACCCTAAAAATAGCAGTTCCGAGTGGATGGATGAATAGTATGGCATTTGTCGAAGTCATAAAACATTTTATCAAGCATAGCTCCAGTTCACATGAAATCCGTCGATTCTCATTTACGGCAACCATATGGATTACATGTTTCCATCGAAGCGTTAGACTGGGCCAAAACTGCTGGCGTTTCTGTTGTTACTCTTCTGGGAAATTTCAACCCCCAGATGTGTAGGGCATATACATATGGCAGCTGGATGATGAAGAATCCAGGTAATCCAATAATAGTTTTTGTCCAATTAGTAGGAAGAGTTCATGGAAAGGCGATGACACCAGGAAATATCTTTATCGCTTTTCAGAAAACTGGCATTTATCCTTTCGACAGGGACATTTTTAGTGAAGAAGATTTTTTGTAAAGCTCAGTTACTGGCCGATCTCTTGTTACCGTTGCTGCAGAATTATCTGCAAGAAAGCATTATCTTGCGGAGTGTGGTGAAGCAACTGCAAAAATATTTCAAATTTCAATCATAGCATCTAACACTCCTCCTTCTCTCGAACAAGCAATAACGGTGTTTCTATCACCTTAGGTTTACCACGTATTATTTATCCTCAGGATTTTCTTTAACCAGGTCCAAGGAGCAACATACGAAAAGCCAAAAAGATGAGGAAAAGTATTACTAAAAGTAGATACTGCTGAGAAAGGAATAATTGAAGGAGAAAGGCAAGCTGCAAGGAAAAGGAAGAACATCCTCTTAAAGATGACGACGAACATTCCGACACTAACAAGGAACATCACTTAAATGTCCCCTATCGATTCTTTTCATTTCTTGAAGCTTTGTATCAAGTTTCACGCCAAGATCAACAACAGACTGCACACAAGGAAAGCTGGTCGCGGCGAATGTGTAGTTATAATTGATAGTATTACGCTCTAAGTTATTGTGTACACACCAGGAATAAAAAATATCTAAATCCTCCTGGAGAGAAGCGCAATCATGGATATCATTGATGAATGAGGAAATTTTCATATTGTCAGCATAAATTAGGACATTATAACCTCAACACATGCACGATATCGTCAATGGAAAATACAAAAATAAGAGGACGAAGATGACTACCCTGAGATACCTCGGAAGTGGCTTTTATAACTCTAGACCGAAGGCCACGAAAAAGGGCCTGATATGATCTATCAGGCAGATACGACTGAACCTATCTCAGGAATAAAGTTGGCAATCCAAGTTTATGCAGTTTGAGCAGAATGACCGAGTGCGACATTTTATCAAAGGCCTTACCGAAGTCTGTATAAATACAGTTAGTGTGTAGATTGCTGCCAAAACCAGATATTATCTTACAGGTGAATTTCAAGAGGTTCGTTGTAGTAGACCTACCTGACACAAAGCCATGCTGATTGGACGAAAGAATGTCCTTACATTGCGGAGACACCTGAGAGAGAACAATTGACTCTAACAGTTTGGGTATGCATGATAGTTTTGCTATTTTTCTGTAACTAGGAATCTCACTCCTATTGCCTTTCTTGTAAATAGGTACAATGAAGGAATTCTTCCATAGTTTAGGAAAACATCTACTACTGAGAGATTTCTCGAAAAGAATACGAAGAGGACCCACCAAGGCATCGGAACAAGACTTAATCACCGCAGGAAGCACACTTTTGAGTACTTAACACCCTATAACATTTCTATTGCACACCCTGTGAAACCGTGTCGCTGACCCCCAAAGAAGGTAATTATATATGTATGTGTAATTATAAAAACGTGCGTCTTTTTCGTGGGTAAAATAGTAGAGACAGCCAATTTCGAAGGTGAATTATACATAGTAAGGTTTCGTTGAAAACATATCATTTTCAATACAGAGTGTTACAGATTTATCTAAAGGTAATAAAAGTGATAATGTTTATTTTATTTCGTATCCTAGAAAGTAGCAAGCGACAATCATATTGTAAGATAAATATACCATAAATGTATATTTATATCTGATTTTCTATATCTAATTAATTTTTAGGCAAATTTTCTGTTGTTCTCTTTAATTATAATGCTATTTAGTAAAGAATTTAGTAAAGAAGAGGTTTTATCTGTTTTTGGATAGTAAAAATAATGATTTACATTACTTTCTTTGATTTGGTAAAGCGGTTGGTTTATATTTTTTATTTGTAAGTAAATAAAAACTAAAAATTTAAATGATATTTTTTTGGGTTTACTACCTTTAAGTGAACATAATGCTGAAATATTTTTATGCAAAGATATGGTTCACTGTAAAAAAGAATACATGGTTCATTCAGAAGACATGATTATTATTTTTTATTAAATATTTTTCGAACCTAGCTGATTTCTCCTCACATACGTTAAAAATAAACATATCGACGTTTGAAAGGCAAAATGGAATAACCGACATTTTTGGAAAATTGAGATTATTTATTATTTTTCATGCCCGCTCGATTAGTGAACTCCGTTCGTCGATTGAAAAAACCCTTTTTCAAGTTATAGCTATTTTAACAAAAGCTATGAGTTATAATAATTAATTTTCTAACCCTCCAAGCACCAAAATTTTGCTTCCTTATTTAAGTCAAGGTTTTTTGCTTGACTTAAGCAAAATAATATACTTTCCTCAACGTTATAGTTCTAAACTCCTTCTAGATATCATTTGCCTTTCAAGCGTCGAAATATATGTGGGATATTGGGTGGGTGGTGACAACACGTGTGAGTTTGATGCAAAAAAAAGCACTAGGTCTTTAAGAACAAGCTAGTTTTATTAAATTCATTTAAATCACTAATTAAGTTAAGTCTCTATTTGTTTAATTCATTTCGTTCTCCTTAAATTCTAGGCACATAGAGTTCACTTCGAGAAAAGTCTAGTCCAGGAAAGTACAAAGTTTTCTTATAATTAATCTCGCGCAATCACTCACTCGTCTTTTCCTATCTTTCTAGGTTCTTCGCGGGTACACTTCTTTTCGAGTTCTTCTTCACAGGTAAACTGTGACAACAACAATTAATATGACCTTGGTTTTCGAGCATCTTTAACATTATTTTTTTACGTTCGGCTCGTTATTGAAGCGCTTGTTGGCTGGCTTGCACGTCAAATTCATAAACCTACGTCTCGTGTCCGAATTGGCTCGTTCAAGCATGTCTTCCTTTTGAAGAAAATTTAGCTTCTTCGGAACAAGTCGTATCGGATTCGTAAGGCATGTCTAAATCTTGAGTCATCTCTTGCTTGACCCATGTCTTTCTCAAGTTTGACTGACGATTTTCCGTCACTATTCCCTTCACTTTATCAAAGTATTATACTTTTGTCAGTCGAATATGTTGACCGAAAGGAGACAAGTTTTCAACCACTTTTGCACCCTCTTTACATGCCTTGTGCCACTTGTATGATCGTGTTTTTGACACAGGTGACTCATGGTAGGCCTTCTCCAACGTTTTCAACAAGTCAGCACAAGAAAGTTGGCAACAGAAAATTTGAGACGAACTTTTCTTCATATTTCAAGTTTACTTAACTAACCAATAACAGCTGTAGGCAAATAGAATGTAGTTATGTATTCAACTATGTCTTTCCATTTTCGGCAGAGCAATTTTATGCATCTTTTCTAATGAACAGCAGGAGGAAATGTTTTATTATATTATTATAAAGAACTACTCAAAATATATGCTCACAAAAGAAGATCATGAGCTATGTATATGTATGGTCATCCAGCGGTTGGCAGCAGATTAAATAGTTCGAACAAGTCGATGTAAGATAAAGGTCTACAGGTCAGACGAACTGAAATGCAAAACAATACTTTTTATTTAACTTTAATTCTTCGTAATTTTACCTCTTTTTATTGTTTCGGGAATTTTATATTGTGCCTAGAAAAGGATGCAGCGTAGGATCAGCTTAGAGACAGGCTTTTAAATTGAAGAGAGACTTACAAAGATCCCAAATTATGTAAGAAAAGTGCATATTAATTACAAATTTATTGAGAAATTCGCTTATTCAAATTCCGAAATGTTGAATTTCGAAATCTATAGCTGACTAAAATAAGAGGAGTGGGATAGTGTATAAGTACTCGCTTCAAAGTGGATGCGAACACAAACCTTATTTAGTATAGACTGTAAGGCCTTTACTCTAAAAGAGAAGAGATTTTGAAAATAAAATTTCCACACAATTTTTGATTTGTCTCGTGGCGACCGGGCGTCCAGTGCCTCTTGGTAACCTTAACGCGAGCATCCAGGGTAAAAATTCATCTTCTTTAAATATTCTCTGGCTTTGGGTTTGGCTATTTGCAGGTATACATAAAGTACTTCACGATACTAAGCTTGCACTCAAGACCCAGATTGGAATTTAATGCGCATGTCTTTACAGGAACAGAACACATTTTGCTGGCTGCACTAGACATACCTCATAACACATCAAATGTCGATACTTTGGAGTACCTAAGTAATGCAGGCTGTCTTTTGCTCTTTTATAACTGCTTTCATGCCGACTGCTTTGACCACATGTTTAGTCTAATGCTTTGTAGAGTACTCTCTTTACGTGACACATAAGCCTTTAGTGGCGCTCATCCCTTCTGTAAGGTCTATAGTAAAATTAGAATCTTACTTCAGGATTTGATAGAAAGGACTTTTGTTGGTTGTTTTTGTCACAAAACTAAAAACAAAAATCTTAAATCTATTCGCGGGCTGCAGGATCTAAAGTAGTGAAGTAAATTTTGTATTAAGGAATTGAATACAATGAATAATTAGGATATTGAGTGACGTAGTTATTTTTCACTAAGATTTCGCAAGAGTTACATAACCTTACATGAATGCATGTTACTAAAACTATACAACAAATAGCTTCTGATACCTTCTCCTTGCTGATGGAAATGGAATTTCGCAAAACTTTTATGGG
The DNA here is from genome assembly GCA_006980735.1 of Dasypogon diadema. Taxonomy (NCBI): domain Eukaryota; kingdom Metazoa; phylum Arthropoda; class Insecta; order Diptera; family Asilidae; genus Dasypogon; species Dasypogon diadema. The sequence continues at coordinate 23,860 of QYTT01095235.1, forward strand.
CACTGTTCCCTGTATTTAACAAACAAGTAACATTATATCTGCATCAAATCATCTTAGAAACACTCCCAAGGCTTTACTTTTCGCTAAAGTTATTAGACAAAAAGATGGTCAGATAGGAAGCTTCGTGTGTACACCTACAACACCTTCATTAAGAATTGTTTTGGGTCCCTGTTTCGAAATAATTATAATTGCCACGTGGTGTCCACCTCACCTAGTCTGCTATTCGTGATTTTATTTCTTTAAGTTATAACAAAGGGTGACAGTAAAGGGTCATTTACCTGCGGCTTTTATTAAAATTTATTTGAATTCCCTTACACGTGACAGTGTTAAACAGAATCAGCGTGAACACTGCAATTATCGGATTTCGATACATTTCGCGTGGCTCTTGGGGAAAAGATGGGCATTGAGTGGCTAATTAAAATATATTCAGGTTAAGATATTCGTCACGCGAATCCGATTACTCCTTTGGAATATTTGAGTAGCAATTCATTTTAATTTCATTCTCTCAATCCAGAGAATATTGACTAAATCGTATTTAAATGCAGACATAGAGATAAATCGAAATTATTAGTTAGCTTTTTTGGAGTTTATGACGTCATTTAACAGTTTTCAATTTTTTATTTTGGTATTTTGACGTGGCAGAACTTCTTGCTCACCTTTTGAGCAAAGATTAAGTAAAAAAAGTCCGGAAATCTGCATTCCTAAATGTTTCACTGAATTGCGACATCATAATTGAAAGGACATGCGGTATTAAGCATTGTTTTCTGTAGCTATTATTAAATCGAAGTGTCATTATTTGACCTGAAAACTCCAGTGCAATTCCTGAAATAGCAGGTGTTTGTGGGATGAAAAACTAATCGTGATATTTAAGCACCGATTGAATGTTGCACTCAAGTGCACAGAGAAATATAAATATAAAGGCTGCTTATAATTTCCATAACAGACTCATTATACAGGATATGTACATTTATATGTTCTGTACAGTAAAACCTAAGATGGAGCCTGTGTAACGCGGAAACTTGACTAGTTGGAGAAAAAGTCTCTACTCAAAATTGTATACACTTTTGTATTCTGAACCTTCATATGCGGGAAACCTGCTCCAATGGAAAATTTTTATTAGTCCCAGGTTGAGAATAAGAGTGTCGTAAGTCAAGTTTCTTAATTTTTGAGTAAATTGATGCTTCGCTTGTTGATCCATAGAAATCTGCTCGACAGAATTATCCTTCGTCTTCCCAAATGGGGAAAGGAACCGTTTCCTGCTGATGAGAAATAATAAACAGGTTTTGGAAAATCCATGGTAAATTGGTGGAATGAACGGAAGAGGATTGATCATGTCCTGTTTCTTTATTTCAATAAGAGGTTTTCTCGTAGATATAATAATTCCCTAGGAATGTGTTAAAGAAATACAGGCTTTTCTTTTTTTCTGATTAATCTAATAATCAAAATCGTAAAGTCTACAGATTCCTTTAGTGACTCTTTCATGATGTCATAGCACTGTTTGGGAACATAGATAACCTTTCCTTTAGCTACAAATTCACCAGAACCAAAATCAGCCACATTGGGCAGGGAGGCATGGCTGTATACCAGCCATTTTTGTTCAACTTTCTCAACGCTCGTTTCATTACTTTCAAGAAAGAATATGAGTGCTAAAGCTATTTTATTGTTCCTATTTTCACCCGTGCAAATATTTCTCTAGACTACTACATTTTTTATTTTAGGAAGCGTGAAAGTTTAAATTAAATTTTGTACTGAAAACATACTCGTAGAAATGCTCTTTCACTGGGGTTACACTCTCCTCTTCTAAATGAAGTAAATACATTTTTCTAATATTTAGCGAATTGCTCAAAGATTTCCTATTTTCGTTGTGTTGCCTTGTGTGATGGCTTTGGTAAGATGGAATCGATTCTATATGCTGGCAAACCTGACTTACACGATGTTTAGAGATTTGTCTAGATTGCCAGCCCTTATTAAGATCTCTAAGATCGTCACGTGGCTCCCGTTCACCGCGTATTTTCTTAAGGGCCCTATTTATTCGTCCCTCTGCGGGTTCGGGCACGGTGATTTATGATATCTATATACCATTATTATATTAGAGTCACTGGGATATCGCACAGTAAGAATTTCTTGCCAAAATTTATGGTTTACTTGCAACATTTGTCAAGTTAAAATTTTTCAGTATCTTTTTCTCCAAAATTTCCCTCCGCATAAACAGTGCCATGTGGATCATGGGGTTGGGTGTCCCCTGAGCTTAGGCAATACTTGAACAAAAAATGCCGCAATTTTTTCATGCTGGCTATTTTGCCCTTTTCGTTTAAAGGAGCTTTTCATGAGAGAAAGCTATATCCTACGGCAATATTCAAATCCAATCCAAATTACTTTTCGGTTGCGTTCCTGGGTAACTTAGTTAAATTGGACTCATGGCAAAAAGTATTACTGTGGGCTCAAAATAGATTCGAATTGAGTTTTAAGGATCTATTAATCAAAAGAGACAAAGATAAAAATCCATTTCTCATGACGTCACAATGTTTAATTTGTATGGGAAGTAACTTAAAATGGCATTCATATCTAATATACTTGGTGTTGCCGCCGGTAGGTGTTTATTGGACCTCTTCATTATTTCCTTTATTGTATAGTATAGTTCTGTTGAAGACTTCAGTTTATGCAGTCGATTGCAATTTCTATGTGTCTGTAGTTAACTATGTAAGTAATGAATTTTTTCGTAAAGTTTTTTTATTTATACACTGAATTTTCTTCTTCGTATGCATACCAAAATAACAACATCAAATTCCTCAACAGTTTTAGGGGAAAATGCGATTTAAGATTAATTTGAAGAGTGAGTGAGTGATAAGAAACATAGACTTCAGATTTATTCTGTGTAAATTTTCACGTCAAATATTTTTTTACAATTAAATATGCATTATGGTATACTACTACATTGATAGAAAAGCATTTGTTATTTAGCTAAGTAGTTTATTCCTGAATGCCTTATGTTACGTGTATGTAACAAACCTAAAACTTGTAGAAAATCTATTTTACACACTGATATGCCTCTGCAGAACGCGGTCACTGTCGCCTTCAATTTTGTGATCGCTACATGTTGTATTTTACCGCGTACCGCGTGAGGTGTACCGTGTGTACCTGAATTACAGAAATGGCAAGTTGCTTGGAATTATTACACTTACCTCTCCCGCCTTGGTTTGAGTACCACTGAACAGAGTAGCGGCAACCGGTGCAATTGATACAGTTACCGATACCGCTATCGGATTGGTATGCGGGGCTTAACTGGCATTTTAGTTTACTGCGAAGCTGCCATATTATAATATAGTAATATTACATACATACATAATATACAGGGCTATATATACATATTTTTAATTGCATGACTGTAGATTTTACTTGCAAGATGTGCAAGAGCTTCAACCTATTTTATTCTATATGAATTTTAGATATGAGTTTCTTCAAATCATATATTTGAAGGAAATTTACACTGAATTCTAATTTGTATAAATTTTGAATTTGGAAGGACTCAACAGGTATAACTGAAAAATTTAATGAATGGCGTAATGATGCCTCCAGCTCAAAATCCGTACCAAACAGTGACAAGTTTGGGATGTATTCTCTTCTCATGAAACACATTTGCCTTTTCGCCACTCCAAATGCTTCTTTACAATTTCAATTTTGCTTCTTTACGAAGCCGTCAACATGAAAATGGGCCTCATCGCCGAAGATGATTTTTTTGGAAAAACCACCGTTCAGTTGTTGTTGTTTAGGTACTCAAGGATTTAAGGATTCGGAACAAACAACTGATTAAATAAATTAGAGATCGGAAGAG
>QYTT01095235.1:54693-65510 GCA_006980735.1 Dasypogon diadema
AATTTAAGGTGCTCTTCCGATCTGAACATATAAAAACGTTATGCCACTCATATTCAATTTGTGCAATTGCACAGGGGTCTCCTAGTACTATTTAATTTTTCATCTTTACAACAGGTATAAATTTTACTTTTCGTTTTTTTTTCTAAATCTGGTTGTGTTGATCCTGCTATGAGCCCTTTTCATAATTTCCTTTATGCCCTTTTCAAATGAAGAAGAGGAGTCATTTTGAATTTTATTGCTTTTTGAAACATAAACCAATTAATACGAAATAATTTTTCATTACTGAAAAGTTACCGAAAATCCCTCTTACAAAGTTTTTAAAATTTTTTGGAGCTTCTTTGCAATTGTAATTCACGTCTCCCATAATATACGGACAATTATGAATTATCTTCCATTTCGACTTAAGTGTTAGCCGAGAAAAGAAGCATGTTGCTACGATTGTATTTATGGTTGACCCATCATAATTGTTGAGAGATATCTTCCGCATACCTAGACTGTGTAAGTAACTTAATGGGCTAAAACCACCATAGGGTATTGTAGCTTTGAGCAAATGTTTGTAACGCATCGAAATATTCATGATACACAGAAATAAACTATATTGTCTTTAATGAGAGAAGAAAAGAAATTGTTTAATAGATGTCCGTCTGCCTGTCCGCGACTTATCTCAAGAACACCTTAAACTAGAGACTGGAAATTTGGTACACACATACTTTATTAAAAATGAAAGACCAAGTTCGTAAATGGGCCAATTTGGACAACTCCTTCATAGGGTTGCCATATGAAAGTTTCATTTATCAAAGCCGGAAATGTAAATTTTTTTCAAAAGTTTTTGCAATCGTCATAAAACTATGCATATATAGGTTCTCGGGGTCACTGCATTTAACCTTAACGCTTAAGAATTCAAAATGGTGGATCAAATATGGCGGTCATAAATGTTAACTTTTTCAAGAGTTTCTCGATCATCATAACTTAGTCCATAGAGGAGAGTGGGGCAAGACGTTTAGGTTTGATGTTAAATAAAATACAGATTTAAATAGAAACAAAAATATTTTTATCTTTTATTTAATGTTTGGTACTGAATCTTTTAAGTAATTAACAAAAAGGTAACAATTACTCACTATCTTCAGCGTAATTAACGATTAAATGAAAAAAGTAATTTCTCCCCATCTTGCCCTAAAGGCGGGGTAACACGGGGTACCCCGTTGGATATGGAATAAATACAACGAGAAAAACATAGAATATAATTTTTGGCACGTTAAATAAACATTTTGTAATAAGAATAAACTTTTCAAAAAATACTTAATTCAAAATATAATTACAGTAGTTGTCTTTAGTCTGGTAGACACAATAACAAACATGAAGTGCCTCCTCGTCCTCATCATCCACTCCAGCACAACCACAATGTGCCAATTTTTTTGCATTTCTGGCAATTTATTCAACCTTCAATAGATTCTCTCATAAACCACGGCGACGGCAGTAAAGACATTCAGTATTGTCAGAATCATTATCACTCTCATAATATACATCTTTGGATGTTAGCCTTGAACATACCCCATCTTGCCTCATTAAATGCATTAATGAATAAAAATTATTAAAAAATATAAGGGTGCACTGCAAATTATTTTAAAATTTCTTACCTTAAGCTTTGTTTTCCACTCTTTTTAGGACACTTAAATCTGTGACAATAATTTGATTCTTCGATGTTTTTGCCACACACTCAAAATATTGAAAAAAATAGAAGAACTTGTCAAAACCTGTTTTAATTTTATAACGTCCAAACGAGACTTTCCTCTGCGATGGTTGTCAAGCGACTGAGGGGGAGCTGGGTAGGGTCGCCTATATAGCAGACAGGTTTTACTACAGGTAAACGATGCTTTCCTCCAGGTAAGCGTTGTTTTTCTCCACCAATTTCTTTCCTTAGCTGCAGTGGTTTTCTTAATATTCGAAAGAAAATTTTGTGCTACAAAGTCGTACCTATTAATATTTTCTCCTATTTTAATTTGAAGGTGGTAGAGTTTAATGTGATTTGAAAATTTTATCATCCACTTGAGCAGGTCGGTCATGCTAAAAACGCTTCTGAAAATTTAAGGCCGCTACACACCCTCATGCAAATCGGCCAATTTGGCATCTACATGCCAAGTTGAATGAAAAGTTTGAGAGTTGAAATGTGCTACACATGTTCAAATAAATCCACCAACTTGGCATACACAAGCAAAGTTTCCCGAATTGCATGAACGTATGTAGTGCAACTTGGAATTAGAGTTGGGCGTGAAGCTTGCCTGCAAATCGAACGATTTCGCATGCACATGCCAAATTGGCTGACCTTTAGCGGCCTTTAATGTATTTGGATTCCTTTTCGAATTGGGTATATTCTTATTCGAAATGGAAGAAAATGGTAACCCCGTCATTTCAAAGAAATGTTTTGAGATTAGGCTGCTCGACAAGCATGCAAAACATGTAACAGTTAGTATGGTTAATCCAAGCGGCAGGACAAGGAAACAAGAAAGTAATTAGTAACGTTAATGCTCAACACGAAAAGACGAGTTTTTAGGACACTCTTGGACACATTTAGATCAAAGTGCTCAATTACACCACTGACCGCCGCACACATGCGATTAATAGGCTTATGCTTACCATAGTTGGTTCTGGGGAAATTAATATGCAAAAGGGGGACGTCCCTCAAGTTGCGACTATTGTTCCTGAACGATTCCCTACCGCGGAGCTCCGAAGAGTCAATGTTGGAATTCAAAAGCTGGTGGATAAAAACTATGTCAGTAACCCTACGACGCCTTACCAGGGAAGTCACACCAAGAAGGTCAAGCTGCTCGCGGTACGGTGGGAGAATCCATGAATCTATGAGTCCTCCCAAGGGAGATCTTTAAGGGCAAATCTGATGAAACTTCGCTGAACAGACTCAATGCGACTGCTGTGGACAGCGTAGTAAGGGTTCCACACCTGCGAAGCGTGCTCAAGAAGTGGTCGGACGAACAAGTTATATAATGTTAAGGATACCTGAATATCAGAGAACTCCTTAGAACATTTAATGAAGCCCAGGATGGAATTACCCCTAGAAGCAATATAGTTAATGTGGGAAACGTAGTCAAGCCTGGAATCGAGCTTCATACCGAGGTAGCTAACAGAATGAACACGAGAAATTATGTTTGTAGAAAATGTATAGTCGTAGGTAATAGTCGCGCTTTGTAGAGAATGACATGACTTCGCACTTATTTATGTTAAGTTGTGTATGCACCAGGAATAAAAGGCGTTGAAATCTTCATGAAGGGAAGCACAGTCACTAAGATCATTGATAAAGATGGGCCAAGATGGCTACCCTGAGGCACTCCAGATGTGGCCTCTAAGAGCCTTGACCGAGAACCGCGAAAAAGATAAGTACGAGTGAATTCATTCCTGAGTAGGGGGGGGGGGGACAGTGTGTAATTATAACTCAATACAATACAGTCTAAAGCAGACAATTTTTTTAAGTTAAACGGCATATTTGTAGGGATTGAAGATTTTGTTGACCTGACCTGATCGCAAAGGACGGTGCAGAATGAATTTTCATTGTATCTGAACTTCTCTGGCGGCATTTAGCGATCCAAATATGGAAAAGTCTCAAGTGCTGAGAAGTAAGGGCTAAGGCAAAATGGTAGAATAATCATCCAGGTCTAAAACAGACAAAGAGATTTACTACCTATGTTTAGAACAGAGGATCAGTTTATTACTCTCATCTGACAATATTTAGCTGAAGATTATATCTGGCTTGTTCTATTTATTAGGAAAAACAATTGGTACTGTTAAGGACGATCAATACCGATTCATCATGGAAGGGATTGGAACAGCGGGCCATGTACACTAAGAATGCTAAAGCACCGAAGAAGATCATGAGCTTTATTAATCCAGCTGTGAAGATAAGAATAATTCTAAGGAATCCACATAACAAGCAAATAATTTGCAAATACATTATTTTCATTGCTAAGGATCTAGTTGAGGCAGAACACGAGGATTGTCAATTAGTGCTTATTTAAATGTGATATTTTGTACCGCCAAATGACCAAAGACTGTTATAAAACTTATCATACGAAGTAATTCTTTTATATTTTCACGTACGTACACATAATATTTGTTCCTAGAAATTTGATATTTCAAATCAAATATTTCGTTATTTTAAATAAAATTTCATTTGACTGTCATGAATTTTTTACTCACATATCACCGCTGTAAATGATTTTTTCCATCCAAGCCAATTTTATTATTATTATTTTTTCCGATTTTATCTTAACATACTTCGTCATGTTCAGTAACGAAGAATTTTAAAAAAGTTACGCTAAAAAAAGTTTTGGGCATATCTGAGATAATGGGCTTAATTTCCCGCGAATGGCAGCAAACTAAATAGGGTTAGTCACAAAATATCTTTTCAGGTGAAAGTGGCACAAGGACCTACGATAATCCTATTTGCATATTTTCTAAAATTTTCTCATAAGCATTTAGTTCTTGTTCAGGACTCTTTTATTTTTCACCGAACAAACTGAATTATATATATTTATTTCAAGAAACTCTCTTTTCAACCTTCATTGAAGGATGTGTTCTATTAGAACAAAAATAGATAAAAAAGATGAAATATGAAATTACATGTTAAGTCGAATAACCTTCTTTCTCAAATAATCCAAATGAAAGAGAACCCACACAAAATTTCTCAAAATTTTCAAAAGTAATGCCTTCAAACGCCAAAATTCAGGGGGAATAACTTTCAATCAAATGTTTTATTTATGCAGGCAAATTTTCGCCCTACGATGGAATCAAATCTGTAAGAGTTTCATGGCAGCACTGTAATCCTGCTTCTTACATAGCATCTAATTACTTGAAATTCTCTGAATTCAAAGACGATTGTCATTCAAGCATTTTATTGCGCAGTCTTTCAAGTTGGTGAACGCTAATAGAGTAAAATGGTCAATGACCTCTTTGCTGTGGTAAAAATACTCCGACAAGGGTTGATACCCATCAAAAAGAAGAAGAACTTTGATTATAGCTCCAAGAAAGTTCGCTTGATTTATTTTCATACATGATGAAAGTGCTCTAGGGTAATGTGGGAATCGCCCAAACATATTACTTTGGTATAGTGATGTTACACGTGTTGCCGACAAGGTCAATGACACGGGTTATTAACAAGTTGTACATTTGGGCTCTGATGGACATCAGCAGCTCAATGGTTGGACATCTTTGGCACTCGTCACCTTTGCGATTTTCCGGAAATTAATTCTGTGGTATTTTCGATAAAATTTTCTCAAGGATGAACATGTCTTAAGTCGTCACTTTGATTCCCGAAAGATGAAGGAGCTCTTTCACTGTTATATACCCTCTTCTTTCAAGGATTGGGTTCATTGAATAAATAATTGTGTTATTGTTAAACATGAAGAAACAGAAATTTGAATTTCTGCGAAAAGTATTACGGAACCTTTTCAAAAGGGGTTTTTAAAGATAAGAAACATTTAACGAGAAAAAATTGAAAGGAACTACCAAATTGTGAGTTTGTCCTCCTACAAAAGATTTATCCTTTTTAAGATGGGACTTGAATCTTACTAAAAAATAATAATATTCCCTTGGATTAATCCTCTAGTAGTGTTTCTGACTCTTTGTGCCGTTTGGAATATAAATACATACCTGCACCAGGGTTCAAATGCTCTAATGCTCGCCATGTTGATCGTGTGTAAGTAATTCCCTTTTGCGTTTGTGTTAAAATCTTAAAATTTATTCAGAATTTTCTTCACTAGCAAGATATGAGTGGGTTATTTTTTAGAAGAAGAATAAATTATGCCCAACGCAGATTACGCTTGTCGTAAGTAATGTTATAGATGCTAAATTACTCGAGACATAATACAATAGTAATTTTTGGAGCAATTTTCGGAGTTCTACATGTGGGAAGTACACGCGGAAATAATAATTACCGCAGACAGCAGCAAATGGTTTCGTTCCTCTCGGGGATTAATAATCGAAAGAAAATTAGGAGAGTTTACAATCAACTATCTTTAAATAGATTACTAAAAAGGAGAGGCAGTCGTGCATTGATGCTAATAATATACAAAAAACTAAACAAGTACATCGGAAGCCGGAAAAATTTGTTTCCTGATTATGAGTCATTAAGAATCCAAAAGAATAATTGCATTTGTATAAACGAAGACCAATTTGCAAAAATCTTATCAAAAACATAATTCCCCTAATTTCTAAATATTCGTAAAATCTCTTTACATTGGCTCGTTAATGATAAAAAATCTAATAAATCAAATTTTCACACTTTACACACACTGTATACATGTTTGCCAACATGAACAATGAAGTGAAATTCCCAGCTAGAATAGAAATCTTCGATACTAATACTACGCAGCCAGGCTGATACCCTATCCCTTTAATGCTTAATGAAGAAAAAAATAAGGCCTGGAATTTGAATGGAAAGAATATAAGTTGGGAATCAGCCAGACAGTGGATCGGGTCTCGCTTTTTATACCGACATTTCGCAATACGATCCGAATGAGGAAGACAAATTTGGCCGCTTAACGAAGTACAATTCCCATACGCCCAGTATCAATAGGCCAAAGACAAAGATGAGTACTAGTGAAGAAAACATCATTAGTATCCGATAATCAAAAGAAAAAACATCGATGTTGTTATGGTACATATTAGGCCTTCGTCCAGATAGCCTGAGAGAGCGAATTACGATAGGGGTGATGATGGGTACGTGTTTGTGCCGTATTTTTCTCTCTCCCACGTGATAAGCTGAACCTGCAAAGAAATTCCTATTATTGTTTTACAGATGCAGAACTATGAGACTTACCTTTTTTCGGTGGTTTAACTCTCCTCTATGGCTTGTCCTTCTCTGGCTACACACCTGTGGATTAGAATTTGGAATACTCACAAAATTGGGATATTACTTACCAGTTGCGAAGCAAACCGAGTCAAAGTCTTCAAGTGGCAAAATATTAATAAAATAGGCCCGCAAAAGAAAGGCATAACGATTAAATTGAAGTTAGAACAGAATATAATGAATAGATCGCATGTAATGGATTAGATAGGTTCTAGGATGTAAGGAATAGTATCATTGTAAATGTATTAGAGATTATAGTTGTTATAAGGGATAGGAATTGTTTAGTTCATAAGATAGGATTAGAGTTTACATCTGGAAACAAGAACTTCTACTTACCTCGTAAATATTGAGATGTAAGGCGAATTCGGCTGCGTGAACAATGGTGTTTTGCCTTGTTCTGAAAGAAAGGATTAGGGTGTTTAATAAATAGAAGTAATACTTTCAAATTGTGTAATATACTTACCGGATCCAGCCTCCTTGCTAAACGAAACCAACGCACACAACAGAAATGGAAAACGGAAAAATAGGAAATAAACCCAAATTCCCCGGCAAGTCTGCTATATTGGCTTTCCCGTAACCCGAAGCCCCATCGAAACTAAAACCTGGCCCCATATCCACAATCGAATATCAAATCTTAACAAATACCGAAATTTTGCGCAAAAAAATCTAATCAGATTTTGCAAATAACTGACGAGAGGCCATGCCAAAAATTTTTAAAATGGGAGGCAGAAAACCAAAAACATCTGGCAAAACATCAATGGCTTCGGTAGGTGAAGCGGGAAACCCAAGAGGAAGTCCAGAACAAGCTTGTGAGTGAAAAAGTGTGGAAGCAGAGTTAGTCGCGCTAAAAAAAAAGTGTGTAAAGGTCAATTTACATAGCAGCAACATGTTTTTTTACTGAAAACCTGAACGAGACGGTTTTATTGATTGATGATATGTGTAAAAAAAGGACAAAGAATAAAGGGGAAAGAAAAATTATATTTCAGCGGGGAAATTGACGTTTTAGCTTGTAAAATTTTGTTGGCATATGTTTTGTCTTTTTTCGTATTTTATCATGTTAGCTTTATCTATCCCGCTCGCACTGTTTCCTTACAATGTTGCAATAATGTAAATTGGCCTTAAGGGAAAAAGAAAATAAGTAGCAGAATAGAAGAAAAAATTATAAGGAAATCGTGTGAATTTTTTTATGTAATTTATTGCCGGAGGAAAAAAGGTAGAAATTTTATAGCGGAAGGAGAAAAGGGCCGAGAAAACCCAAGAAGCCCTGAGTGAAGACAACGCGGAGATTGGCACGGGGATAAAGATAAATGAAACAAAAACCTTGGAAGAATAACACTTTCCATAGACGATGTCCTTTTAATGGGTTTCTTTGTTATGTCAGTGCAAAGGTCATGTCGTTTCATAGGAGGCGTAATATCGTCGATTATAGCTACAAATTTGACGCGAACGACATTCCTCGTGTAGAGTCGGTTGTCGACCTTGGGGTGAAGCTTGATCCAAAGCTTGACTTTGTCTCCCATATAAATTATGTGGTTTGTAGAGGTAACGCCATGCTTGGTTTCATCAAGCGCTGGTCGAGGGAATTCTCTGACCGCCAGGTTTTTCTGACATTATACTACTCGTTCGTGAGACCACTACTTGAATATGCATCTCAAGTGTGGAATCCTTTTTATGCTACACACATCAACCGCATTGAGTCGGTTCAACGCAGATTCATTCGGTTCGCACTCAGAGATTTGCCTTGGGACGACCCGGTGGTTCTTCCACCCTATCGTGAGCGACTTAATCTCATTGATATGGCTTCGCTGGAACAGCGTCGCAATGTTGGTGATGTAGTTTTTGTTCACCAACTCTTAAACGGTTATATCGATTCCGTTAAGCTCCGAGGTAGGGTGTCCTTTAGGGCCAATGGCCGCTGCTTGAGGAGTGTTCCTCTCCTGCATGTTAATTTCTCTCGAACTAACTACGGTAGGCATGAGCCTATTAACCGCATGTGCATTGCAGTTAATCGCGTTGGTGTGCACTTTGATCTGTGTGTGTCTAAGAATGTACTTAAGAGCCGTCTTTACGTGGTTTTATGACGCCTCGTCTATTACATGTATGTTTAAGCCTAATCTTAAGTGTAACTCATTATTAATGAACTTTGTCTGTCTTTCTACTGGGTTAACATTACTAACATTTATTATGTCATGCATGCTTGTCGGGGAGCCCAATCTTAGCGCATTTCATTGAAATGTGCGAACGCTTACGCGGAGATGGGTAAATATTTCTTGGCTCCTCGCTGAGAAGTGCGCCTTCTGGGCTAGAAGGGAAACTCATTATTATTATAAAGCTCGCTTTAGAGAACAACCTTTTCAAGGAAATAATGTGTCTGGTATACCCATGAGTTACTGGAGTTTGAAAATATAAGTTAAGGTCTAATGCAGCAAAAGCTTTCTTGCTGTGCTTTGGTTTTTCTTACTAGGCGATGATATAAATGCGTTTTTCTTGCCTTCGTACCCACAAACGTATGGGTGTATTTACTTTAACCTTGAAAGGACCCTCGGGTCACTTATGACCCGAATAGAGAATTAATCACCTACCAAATCTTTAGAGATAAATTCTGAAGAAAAATCTGCAGCGTAACCGTTTTTCTTATCATTGTAGTATTTCTACCCTACACATTGTTTTTTTCGTTACAAAGGTAATAAAATATAGGCACATAGTACATAACTGTCCATCAGATCAAAAATGACCCATAATAAATGTAAATGTATTTACTCAAATTTTTTTTAATTTGATGGCATATTTGCGAATGACCTACCCTACGTACTTAGAATTTAGACATCATTGTCCTGCTGTGTTATATAAGTCCCGCCGTATGGAGTGAAAGCAATAAGACCCCAACTTTTTGTCTACTAGTGCGCTTGAAGTGTCTTGTGTAATTCAGAGGAAAAGAAAATTGTCTGAGTTGGCTTTTTGTTGGTTGGTTTGTTGTTGTTGTTTTCTTCTAAATGTCCCGAGCAAGGAATTTTCAAATATTTTCATAGATGTAGATAGATGTGTAGTTTTTGAACTTTTCTTCTTCTTTTTATATAGATAGATGTGCAACTGTTGGAGCGGCAAACTGAGGATGACTGGGAGGAAATATTTTCTGAAGAAGATAGTGAAGGGTTTGATACCGGTACTGACGAATCATCAAATACTTCTGGGGATAAACAGTCAGATGAGGATGATAAAGATTCGGACAATCTAGAGACAATTCAATGTGAGATGCGTCAAAAGATGGGAAAATTCGGTGGTCTCGGGAAAAACCTGAATGCGCTCTAAACCAGTATCTACTCGGTACGCTATTTCAAGAATCAAAGAAGTGCTCTCTTCATTTGAGGAATGCTTCTCCAAAACATTGCGCGAAATCGTCCTAAAGTACACCAATCTCGAAGGCACCAAAGTGTATGGCGAGAACTGGAGAACTGGACGCATTTATTAGGTGGTATGTATTTCTGTGGTTAATTTCTTTTTACAATTTTATAGTAATAACATTTTCAATATAGGAGTTTATTGCGAGTCGACTTATATTTGCAGCTGGAATGTCCTCGAAACTCTTCAAAAGAATATCAAGAGCGCTACGTTTCGATGACCGGTAATTGCAAGAAACGGGACAAGTGGGTCAGGAATCGTAAGTTCTTATACAATCCCTCTGAAAATATCACTATCAATACGGCTTAGGGGAAAATGTTTTTTTCGACAACATACTCCATCTTCATCGGGAAGTATAGTTTGACAATATGAACGCTATGCTGTAGCAAAACAAAATATTGTTGTAATATGGAAGTGTACCTTGGTCGGGCCCAGAATACCCCGATAGAAGTGAACCAAGGTCAACGCGTTATTCTTGAAATCCCCCTAGGTTTGGAAGGACGCTTTGTACTTGCGACAACTTTTTTTCGTTATTTAACCTTGCAATGGAGTTGAGAAAAAT